>JAOXYI010129870.1:0-18967 GCA_028566495.1 Lithophaga antillarum | reverse complement strand
TGATTGAAGAAAAGAAATATACTAGTGAAAGTCGGCAAACATACAAAGGTTTTTACAACTAACAGGGACATAATTTTGTGGTAAAGCCTGTTGTGTACTTTGATATGGTCACAAGTCTGGTAAAGGGCTCATTTCAGTCACATTGCGCTTTAAAATTGGCAACGATCTGTGAAAAAAAGTCACAGCAAATCATATGTTAGGTTTCTGTCACAATTTTGTGCTTTGATATCGCCACCGGCCTGTGATAAAGGCATAGGTAAGTCCAATTCTGGGTTACAAGGATTTAATGCTTCGATATTGGTATAGGCCTATGATCATGGAAAGTTGCAGTTCTATAAAATATTTGTGCTTCAATATGACCGCCAGCCTTTGACAAAGGCTCACGTAAGTCACATTCTGGATTACAGACTCATATTTTATTCTTCGATATGGGCATCGGTCTCTGATCAAAGCTCGGATAAGCTGCACTCTTGGTAAGACCAAATATATTTTTACATCCGTATGGGCCGTTCTGTGATAAATGTTGAAATAAATCATATTCTTCGTTACGGTCACATATTTTGTGATTCTATATGGTCCCCGGCCTTTGTTAAAGGCTATGGAAAGTCACATTCCGAGCTTCCGTCACATATTTTGTGCTTCAGCATGGAAACCGATGTACGATAAAGACTCGAGTAAGTCAAATTCTTGGGTTAAGGTCCCATATTTGTTCTTTGACATGGGCACATGTCTGTGTTAAAGGTTCAAATAAGTCACATTCTGGGCTTCGATCACATATTTTCTGCTTCCAGGGTACTGGCCTGTGGTAAAGGCTGTAGTATGTCACATAATGGGTCACGGTTACAGACTGGTTACTTAAATATGTGCACTTCACTGTTGTAAAGTCTCAAATAAGTTACATGTTGGGTTACGGTCACATATTGTCTACTTCATTATGGGCACTCGTCTGTGGTAAATGCTCAAATCAATCATAAAAGTCTTGTAAGGTTTAACATAATATGACAATATTGAATATATAACAGTCATGACTTAAATGAAGTTTTTAAGGAAAATAGCAAAATACAAAATATTGGTCAATTCATTTTTTTTTAAACTGTGGTCCAAGATTCGTGTCGTATTTACTCCTCCACCCAGCTTATTTTTGTAAATCAGTGGGCAAGTAATTATCGTATCGATATCTGAGAATGGCTTATGCAAAAATACATAATTTATCTTAACAAACAGCTTATGCTTCGTGTACATTAACCGATGTTTAGTGTGTTTAATATTTACTCTTATAGTAGTTATGCGACATAACAGGTCATTTAAAGTTGTTACTAAGGACAGGAAATAAACTATTATGGCCCGGTTTGCTTCGACGATAAAAAAAATGAATATTTGGATTAGAAATAATAACGAGGAAATTTGGTTCAAACAAATGGCAGCTCTCCGACTGCCCTACAATATTATCCATACAAAATTACTGTTCTCTCCGGTAGGAATGGTGTTTATTAACAGCAAAAAAAAAAAAAAAAGCATTCGGAATCATGATTTTAAAACATTATGGAACGAAATGGTATCCAGTGCTGACAAGTACAGTGTAGATGAACCAAAATAGTTATGTTTCGAAATTAATATATAATTCTAAATCTTCTCGTTAAAATAATTTTCAGTCGTTAAAAACTAGCAGTTATCAGGTAGTTCAGAAAAATGTCATTTGCATATTACTGATAAAAAAAGTTAAATATGAAGATTGTTTAAGGCCGTTTATTTTTTCAAAATATTCTTTGTATAGAAAGTTTGTAAATTTACATCAAAATGATATTATTTTTGACATGATAATGCGAATAACAAGTGTTCTTTCTTTTGCAATGAAAATATTCATAAATAGATTTTTTCATAACCGTTGATTTAATATTGTCTTCCGTGTTTAAAAAAGTTGAAGCCTTCTTCGTCAGAACCTGTGATTCAAATAAAACTAAATTCGGTACATATAATGCTTGGTGGATATTTTTCCAAAATTATGTCCAGTGGTTTGATCCGTTATCCAAGGTGGCAGGTATAGCTTTTTATGCTAATAAGTTGTAATTTCACAATAAATTCATTATTATTACTTCATCAAATGTTGTTACATTTCGGGATGGTTGGAAATCCAAGATGACCACCAGGGGCATAATGGGATCCGGTTGGCTGAAATTTCAAACATTGTCTTGCCAGAAACTAAATGACCAATTGAATGAAATCTGACATGAATGATCATTGCATGGCCCTGACCAAGTGGTATTACTTTTTGGACCGATCAGAAATAGAAGATGGATGCCGGGACATACTTTAGCATGAACTCTATGAAAAATATTATAAAATGATTATCTTCTTCAGAAAAAACAGTGTCAAATAGAATGAAACCTGGCGGAAATGTTGGCTAGAAGCCGACGACGAAATGTTTATATATTTCGGTGTGCTTACAAATCAAAGATTGCCAACCGGTGTGTATAATGAGCTCTGATTGACTGATACATTTCTACTCTTCTTTTCAGAAACTACAGGGCCGATGGAAATTAACTTGATGTTAAATTGTCATTCGCATCACATTTCGTTACTTTTCGACTAGCGAAAAATCAAGGATGGCTGTTAGAGAAGGATGAAGTTTACAGCTAGTGAAGTTGTAGGGAGAGGGCGTTAAATAATGTTGTAATAACTTGTGCCCGATCCCATTGCTGATATTCTGAGCAATAAAATATGTTTATCTTTTTTTTAAAAAAAAAGCTAGTGAAACGAATCTTTCCAATTATTTGGTTCTTTCGTTCGTTTATATGTATTTCCTGCCTTCGTTAGTACAAACGAATGGAAAACAGAATGAATTCGTCTAAACGAATAATTGAATAGTGCAAAAGCAAGAAAAAAATGAAATACTGTAAACAAACGCAGAAACAATAAAATCGTCTGAAAGAACGAAAGACGATATAAATTGAGTAAATGCCAACGGAAAATAAGAAAGCGTTTACACGCACGAAATACAAAATTAAATTTATATGAATATAAGGAATACAAACATGCATCTGCGTGTGCACTGGGGATCTGAATCGACAAAAAGGTGAAAACAAACATTTTGGTTTCATCTGCTCTACAGCATTTGTTGTTTCGTGCGTTTGCACAATTTTATTTTGCCTTTCGTGCATTTGTACGATTCATGTTTTCCTTTCTTACGTTTGTGTGATTTGAATCTTCTTTTTGTGCGTTATACCACTTAATTTTTCCTCGTCTCCGTTTGCATGATTTACGTTCCTTTTAGGTCATTTATACAGTTTCAGAGTTTATTTTCCGTTCGTATCGTTTGTGGTTATCGTTCCCGTGTACAATTTAAATATTCCATGGAATGAAACGTACGATCATATTGGAAATATACCGAATAAAATCTTAAGAACCCTACTGGCAAATGGAAAAACTTGGTACAAATGTTGCTTCGATGGTTCTTGCAAAGTGTATATATTAGGTAGTACGCATAACTGTTTCATTAATTTTCAAATTTCAAAAATGAAGTTTACAGATCCAATTCTTTAACTTCCAAAGTTTAACAAAAGGATAATGTGGAAAACCTACATAAAATTTGTTGAGAACCAATAACAGAAATGCAGTAATATTTTGGGAGTTTGTTCAGCTTTATGAAAATGGAAACCGAAGGGTCTAAGTCCTGGATGTACAACTTCAAAGAGCTGTAGTGAAGAAACTTTCCTAAAGCATTAATGATGATTTTAACTTTTAATGATGGGCTAGTTTATGACTAGGTGAGAGATGCAGGCTCAGGTGATACTTTAGTTTAAATCAAAATCTGATATTAAAAAATAAGAGCTTATATTATCAATTTGTTTTCGCTTGCACAAAGTCACTTTTACCCTTCTAAAAGATCAAAAAGGTGTAAAAGTCGTTTATTACAAAATCTATTGTGCTGATAAACACGTACACCTGGTGATTTAAATTTCTCTGATGAAATACTCTTCATTTTTGGTAATCGTCGGGTGATCTTGAAACAGAGTTGAAAGTATGGAACATTTATTATCATCTAACATATAATAAAAACATTTTTGTATATATTACGTTGTTGGTGAGTATGGGGGAAGTAGTGGTCGTTGCTGAGTTACATAGTTACCACTTCATTTAATTATACCAGGTCAAAAGTGAAAAAGATTTACTTACAAGTACAAACTATGATTATGAAAATGATTGATTTATTTAGAGATTTATTTATAGCGATAAAAATTTTTAAAGTAGCTATTAGGTGATGTTGACAACAGAAGTAAAGAAGGAAGAAAGATTTTGTTTTGTCAGACCGGACTTACATGTCTTTTTACTGACTGAGCTGTAATCATTGGAAGTACAGTAAATAAATAAGATAAAAATATGACAGAGAAATTGAGGTTGTGTGAGATACGTAATAATCAAAATTTAATTGTTACATTTCTATTATTTCTAGTTATTATATCATTAATCAGTTCGTATTTATCTGAATATAAAACAAGTACGTGTTTTGCGGCAAATTGATGTTTTGCATCAAATTTTACTTGTATAAGTATACAATAATAGTTTTGTAACAATCACTATAAGAGACATTTTAAATATTCCCATGGATAATGTGTAGTTTACGATCACAATACTGGCACTACCAGTATTCCCAACAATATTGATAGTACTAGTACACTAGTATTATCCATATGTGGTCGTAACCTACACATTGGATAATGCATTGTTTACGGTCACAATACTGGCAGTACCAATATTCGTAACAATACTGAAACAAATTTTCTTCCAGTATTGATTCCAGTACTTTCCAGTATCTGTAACACTGGAAAACTGGTATTGTCCAGTATTGTCCAGTATTGGCAATACTGGTAATCCAGTATTGTATATTTTTGTAGTCCTTGACATCTTACATGAACTTGTGATTCCAGCGTTTTCTAGCATTACAGATACTGGAAAATACTGGTTAACCAGTATTGATTCTGTGTGCTTCAAAGAAAAGAATACTAGTTAAACTAGTATTTTACCAGTATTGTCCAGAATTGCAGATACTGGGTAATACTGGATAATACTAGTGTACAGTATTTTCCAGTATTATCCAGTATCGACAATACTGGATGTTCCAGTATCTGTAATACTGGAATAACCAGTATTGTCCTATATTTTCCGGTATTGTCCAGTATTTTCCAGTGTTGTCTAGTATTTTCTAGTATCTGCAATACTGGGAATATCCAGTATTGTTCATTACCTTCAAGTATCTGTATTACTGAAATAGCTAGCATCGCATATCCATTTCAGACATTTTATTCCAGTATTGCTGTGTGCAATTTCAATTTTGTTCCATAAACACTCTATTGACAAAATAATGAGCTAGCAATACTAGTTTTTTCCCAGTATTCTGATTTTACAATACTGGTACAGTAGTATTGTCTAGTATTGTCCAGTATCTGTAATACTGGAAAAACCAGTATTGTTCAAAATACAATACTGGCGTTCCAGTATCGTTAGTACAATACTGGGTCAAAAATTTGTTCCAGTATTGTCAACAATACTGGTATTTCCAGTATTGTAATATCTGCAATATTGGTTCTTCCAGTATTGCTCTACCAACAATACTGGTAATTCCAGTATTGTTGACAATACTGGAACAAATTTTCTTCCGGTATTGTCGATAACAATACTGGTATTTCCAGTAATGTAAAAGTGCAATACTGGAAATACCAGCATTATTTACATAACAATACTGGTATTTCCAGCATTGTCATTTTACAGTACTTGAAATACCAGTATTGTTGTGAACAATACTAGAAGAAAAAAACAAGCAATTTTACTGTCGAATGACGATATTTGCTGTCGGCGTGCAGGCAGTTAATTGGATATTTACGATTATAAAACTTGAGAGAATAAACATTTTTAAATACCAGAAAAGTTGTCTGCGACTGTTCGTTGAATTTGTGGTTTGCATCCTGTACAGTCCTTAAACCCTTCGAACTGTATACAATATGAGCATATGAAAATAATGATATTGAACTGTAACAATATTTCTGTAGTGTTCAGACCAGGAGTTACTAAAAGTAATAAAATAAGCCCAGCCAAAGCCATTTCGGAGAATAAATATCAGATCACAACCTCAAAGTTTCTCATTTTAGTTCTACTGAGTCAAAAGAAAACATGAAATCTAAGTATAAGCAATGGGCTGTGATAATTTTTGTTTTGTTTTGAGGGTTACGGATTGAAGTATAAGACAGCCATTACCATATCTCAGTATAAATATCAGATCACAATCTCAAAAGAATTTAACATTTGAATTCTTCTGTGAGAAAAAGAAACCATATTTTAGTATACGTATTGGCCTGTCATAAATAATTTCTTTTTTGACAGTTACTGATTGACGTAGAAAACAGTCATAAGCATATCGGAGAATAAATATCAGATCAAAACTTCAAAATGTTCTTATTTTAGTTCTTCTGAGTGAAAAAAAGACTAAATTTAAGTATACAGATTGGGTTGTGATATTGTTGTTTTTTCTGTGGTAAGAATTTAAGAAAAAGACGGTCATAAGCATATTGGAATAAAATTATCAGACAACAATCTAAATATCTGATCTGAGTCCTTCTAAATTAAAAAAAAAACACATTTATCTATGTATTTTGCCGTGATAAAGAAATTTGAACAATAAGGATTTTGAAAAAAGACAGCCATAACCATATCAGATTAAAAATATTATATCGCAACATCAAAATTTTCTCATTTAAGTCCTTCAAAGTGATAAATAGATCAAATTTAAGTATGTGTATTAGGTCGTGATAGAAAAGTTTGCTTTTTGAGTAATAAGGATTAAAGAAAAAGACAGCCATACGCATATCGGAGTAAAACATATCGGTTCCCAACCTCTAAATTCTCATTTGAGTCCTTCACAGTTACGAAAGATCAAATTTAAGTATGTGTGTTAGGCCGTGGTAAAAACTTTTGATTTTGGAGTGTTAAAGATTTTTAAAAAAGACAGCTATAAGCAGTCATATCAGATTGCTCAAAATTTTCTCATTTCAGTCCTTCACAGCGAAAAAAAAGACCAAAATTTAAGTATGTGTATTAGGCCGTGACAAAAATGTTTGCTTTTTGAGTAATAAGGATTTAAGAAAAAGACACCCATAAGTATGTTGGAGTATAAATATCATATCTCAACCTCAAACTTTTCTCATTTGAGTCCTCCTGAGAAAAAACAAAACTTAAGTATGGATATTAGGCCGTAATAACAAAAAGTTTGGCATTTGAGTGATAAGGATAGTCATAAGCATATGCAAGAATAAATATTAGATTGCAACCTCGAAATTCTTATTTGAGTCCTTCTGAGTATAAATTTAAGTATATGTATTGGGTCGTGATAAACATTTTCTGTTTCAGTGTTACCGTTTTAAGTAGAAGACAGCTGTTACGGTTTTAAGTAGAAGATAGTCATAAGCATATCAGAAATCACTGTTTCAGTACCCTTCAGTCCAATAGTCCCAGAATCGTGTTTCCCGAAGGGAAGTCAGAGCGGTCCGAGTCTGTAAAGAATGTACATGAATAACCATTTTCTAGTTCTGTGTCTTTACCATTATTGTGAATAGACAACCCATAACATATACAAACTTTTGTAACATTAAACTGCACGTCACAATAAACCTAATCTTCTGGTCCGTATCACAGACAAACTTTGTGCAAATGTTTCACAAAATGTGAAAAAAGAATTTGGAATGGATGTTATGTTGATTTAGCAAAGTCATTGGAAAGCAACAATGTTCAGTCAGAAAATGAATACCAGTTAGTTATCATTGATGGCAAACCCATGTTAAAACCGAACACTGAGACATGGACAACTACATTTTTCACTTATCAAAGAATTTATTTCTTGAAATATGCGTGTAAAGCACATGACATTTTGAAATATATTAGCACAGTTAGGTTAGGAGCTTCAAGGCAGTCCTCCCTAAACTGTACAGTTTATTATGTGTTTCGTTTGAGAAAATCTAATGACTTTGAAAAATCCTGGGACACGATTGATGCTGAACTATGGCTGATTTACATGAATCAATTATATCGTAAATGTTCCTTACCCTTTCATAAGAAAAGTTAATGTTATAAATTACCAGCTCCTCCAGGCTAAAAGTGTTATGATTACAAAATCTAGTATACAAAAGATAAGATTTATGACAGACATGATGACTTTAATTTTGCCACTGTAGACGTTCCTTTTTTGAGAAATATTATTCCTGCTTCATCTGCTTATGGTGTACACGCGAAAGTTGGTCAAACAAGGATACTAAAAAACCGAAACTTATATCATCCCTACAAGAATTTTATGGTCATGCTTTGGTAGACCATTATGGAATATGTGTGTCTCAATTTGTTAAGGACATTACCATTATAATCCTTAACATTGTCCCCTACACTTACATCCAGGAAATGGCTAAATGTAGGTACTGGCCTGGAAAATTAGGACCTGACGATGGATACCGCGCGTGGAGACGGAAATGATTAACCTTCACTCCGGTTTTTATTGGTGTTCGTGTTTTCCGAGCTTTTGTCTGTTTGGTTATATTTTGTTTTTTATCTGTTGATTGATGTTGTCTTCTGTTATTCGAATTGAGTTTCATGTTTCCCTTCAACTTTTGTATCTGCTGTTATTTTGTACTTCAAATGCAGGCATGCCCACCCTTCACATTCTCTGCCTTGGCAATGTAGGATATAGTGTTAATGTCAAGCCTTAATCGGTCTAGACTTCAAGAAAGGTTGACTATACATTTTCTATTCGTTTCTTGAAAACACACTTGATTAAATGTACACAAGAAATACCATATTAATATGATTCTTTTATTGACAAATTCATACTATTTAATGAGAACAACATTGAAGTATATTATAAAGCAGAATTTTACAGTATGAAAAGCATTTGATGTATTACATAAGTATTAACATAAAATTTAATGTGTGTGTGACATTACATGCAAAATTTAAAATAGTTTTAAACTTAATTACAGTGTGAAAATAAAACAATTAAAAGTGTTCAAATGGCGAAGTCATTCTCTACTAATAGCATCTCAAAATGCGAATTAGTCTCAAGTAACAGCGCCTCCTGTTCCACCATATACGATAACAGTAATATCTCCAGTAGTAGTAATAGTAACAAGCCCTCTTCTGCATTGCACCCTCTGTAAGAGAAAAAAAAGTTTACAAATAGAGTATAAAAATGAATGAAATACATCATATTTTCAAGGTCTCATAAATAAGCAAGCTAGACACATGAACACATTAAAATTTCAGAAGTGTTAAATTATTTAATGTAAACGTATGATTTATATGAAGATGCATTATCCTGTACATCACTTAAAATGATAACCGGCAAGTAGACGTAAGCAAAGTATTAACGTCAGCTTACGGAATGGATGTGACACATTAAACTGCTTATTACTAAACACCAAATTTTTTTAAAGTAATTATGACTTTTACTTATCTGTTCCTTATTTCTCATCAGAATGATCTGGGGTCTTTAAAATATTACTCTTTATGGGATCTTCCAAAAACATTTTGAATAGACATACTACGCCTTAACTGACGCAACTACAAGAACTGGCTTCATTTGGCTTCAATTATCACTAATGAGACATGATTAGTTGATATGTATATACTGCATCAATTCACTTGTATTCGTACCAGAAAGGAGATAACATTATCCCTTTCAACCCTACTATCCAAAACGATATATTACAACCTTATAATTAAATATGTAAATAGAACTTTGGGGTACCTTACTTAAGATAGCATAAAGACACAAAGAAATCATACACCTGACCTGTATTTTAATAGAAATATGACCGTGCTAAAATTTCAACTAATTTCTTAAGCGGATTTAAAGTTAGAGCACAGCCAGTTGTTCACAGACAGCGACGACGACGCATATTGTCATACTACTAAAGGATCCTACAGTTTTGCAATTAAAGAGAGGAAAAGAGAAATAAAAGAATCCTCCTTTAAATATTAAGTTAGACTTCGGGAAAAAAAGTAATGCTAGTTTATATATTTTTATTATTACTAAGATGAATCTAAAAAAATGCAGATGCAAGTTAGGTGTCAAGGGCAATGAAGGAAACAGAAAACGAACCTTCTGTTAAAATACAGCACCATTTCGGAATTTAACATAAAAAAGGACGTCAAATTTGAGATCTCATGAATGGGTACAGTGAACTATTCAGAATCGATGAAACGAATTTTGAATTAATAGGTCCACTCATTGAGTTTTTTTTATGAATATAAAAAGACAAATAGAACAATGACATCTTCATAATTCGTCCTTTTTATTATCTCACAGATATGATAAATATCTAGAGCAAACATTTTACCTTTTGGGCAGTCAACTGATTTGACATACACAATATCCTCCAACTTTCCGCACTGTTCTTTGATATCGTCCGGGATATCGTCAGGAACTGTTGCTTCGTAGCACTCTTTGGGGAAATCCTTGAAATATAAAACAGTTCTATCAAATTCTAAAATAAATTCTGAATCCGTAGGATTTTTCGGGAGGTGACTATATGTCCACAGTGCTTAATTGACTGACTGGCTAGAATAAGAATGTTGAAGTTCAGATATCTGAAATATGCATATCTTGGATATCATTGTATTATAATATATTTGAACATACGCATATATGAGTAACTAAAGCCGGTCAGAAACGAGACATTCCATATGATAATAATGAATATTTTCCAAGGATATCCGATACAAGAGTATAGTCAAAGGTATATGATACTGGTCTAAAATAAATAAAACTTTGTACTTGACGATATTGTCCCTGAAATATGTGTAACTATGTATCCCATAATATCCTGGAAAATGCAAATTAACTTTTAGCTATAGATAGGAACAAGTTGTAAATGGGAATGTCATTCAAAATTGTAGGACCAAATTGAATTGTTTGCAGTGGTCATATGCATGATATTAATCATTAAAACTTCCTATGGCTATGAAATTGTACTTTGGTGATAACAGAAGATAAATTCAGCCTAAGAGTCAGTACAGATAGATGATAGTTTTCTAGATGAAACAAAATACTTAAATACCCAGATAACAGATTCACTGAAAAAACACTTGACTAAGGCACGACCAAGCAATGAATAAGTGATGGAACCTGATATATATATATATATATATATATCGTCTAAAAAGTTGCACAACAACACCAGAATACAAAATTATAAGCGAAAACGAGTGTTAACACTTTAAAAATCATAAATATTTCGCCTGATAGACAGGCTTCTTCAGTGTGTAAATTTAAAAATTCATCTGTAGCGTGATTGTAGCGCCACCATAAAAATCTTTTAGTTAATCTTGAAAATTATCACATTGAAAAAAAATGTTTTCAATCTTGACCATCATCACAAACTTTACTCATTAAAAATCACTTCAACGATCAGTTTACCTGTGTGCGTAGCAATTGTATTATGAATGTGATGAATTTATTCTTCATTTGAAATTCAAAGAAGTATTGTCTGTTCCTTTTTTTTTTTTTTTCTGTTTTGTTTCGAGAAAAGAAGAAAATGTGGGATAGTTTACAATGTGCTGCTTTATATTTCCTATGAGTATGAAAATGTAATATCTTTTTCTCAAATCGAAACAGACAATAAAGAGAAACTGTACTAAGAACATTTCACAAATTCAAATCAAGTATTTTCAGAAAATATAAATATATACCTCATCAAACTGGACGTTGCATGTGTCATTCTTCTTTATAATAACGTATTTCTGAAATAATAAAAGTACAATTCAATTCTAACAGAGTTACAATGTTAGAAAATTTCAGTTATACTCTCTTTGGTATAATAAGAGAAAAATTACCTTGAAAAACAAGTTTCCTTTACACAAAGTAAATTAACAGTCAAACTCATACGATCTAAGACATAATTCATTGCACATTTAGAGTGGTACAAAAAATTTGCTAATTTTATACTTGTACTCTACCAATGACCAAAGAGTAATATTTACCTGACGTAACGTGGACAGAACTCATTGGGTCGAGAAGAAAATAATTTCACTATTTCTAGAATTTCAGAATAAAAAAGATTATTGTCCTCTTTTCAGAATAATTAAACAATAAAATTATGTAAAGAACACGTCCAACGAGTTTTGTTAAAAAAAACATGTACGAAATAAAGAACAATTGTTATAATGTTAAATTTGTGCTGTCTTATAAATATTAACAGCTAATGACATCTTCGGTGAGGGTTCTTCTGGATGTAACTGAAATTATCGAAAGTGAAAATTATTACTCTTGCCATTTGAAAAAAAATTACATTAAATTGGTCTAGGTGATTTTAGAAAAATTCATAAATTTCGATTTCATATACGTGTAGAGCGTGTTCTCATATTGGCTTACCTTGTCTTTCTCTGTTATTATTTCTTCAACTTTGATGTCATCTTTCTTTATGACCACAAAATCAGTGTTGTCGACAGTGAGATCATTTACGACATATGAATTTCCTTTATCATCTTTCATTTTGCTTTCCGATTGCTAAGAATAAAATTTAGCAATAAGGCTACATATGTATAAAGTGTTAGAAATCATTTTAAGTACAAAAAATTATCATTAAGGATTTATTTTTCAGTATGAATCTCACAACCGAATATTTCCGGAGTCATCTATTGTTTGTCCTAAGAAGTATCACATTTACTGACATTAAAGAAATATCAAACAGAATTTAGTACAATTCAATATTGAGTATTTTTAAAGAAAATCAGATGAATGCCAAAAGATAATTCCTTGAAAAATGCTTACCTCAGCTACTCCGTACACATTTGTACAGAAAAGACAAATCAGAACAGCACTTATGATAATCTGCATCTGAAAAAATGTCATTATTAATACAAGATCAACGTTGTCATAGTCACATATTAAGTAAATTCCCTAAATGAAATTATTTTCAGTGAACAATAAAAAGTTATAAATACAACATAACACATCTAACGACAGTATTTGTAGACATTTGAAGGCGAAGCTCAAGCTTCTTATAAAAGGGGTCTTAAACACTTTGTATGCGTCTGTGTGTAAGCTATAATATCTAAAAATTGTAGTGTAAATAGATTTTTTCTGAGAAATTTTTCGCCTTTTAAAGATTTTAAGTGCAGGATACAGATCTGAAACTTCTTATCCAGATTCGGTTATTTGTTACCATCTGAAATGTTTTGATTCGGCGTGGAATTTTATGTCGTTGTTATGATCCTAAGGAAGTCTTTGGTTATCTCATTTATTGAATTTGTTAAAGGTATTTATATAGGTTGTCGTACCTTCTACATGATTTAAATACCGAAAAAAAATCATTTAAAATAATTTCAGTATACTGGTTTCTGATCAGACAAAATCTCATGGAGGCTTGGAGCTCATGACAATTATACATTATGTATGTTGCAAGTATGCATTCTTAAATCTTTATTCCCCAATCGCGAATATATAAGCAACATGAATCTGAATTTTAAAAAAAAAAGAATAAAAATTTATACAAATAGACAAGTCAAATGGTGGCTACTTCGAACAGTTAACACAACTATCAAACATTTTTACAATCTACTAACCTTGTTGTCTTCTAATTTCTGATGTATTCAAAACATAGAAGTGGAACTGCTTATATAGTCTACCATTTCTTCTTCCTGATAAGGGTAACATCCAATCATAGTTTTCAGCAATTGTTGATTTTATTGCTTTCAAAAAAACATGTCTGCAATTTAAGTGCATTCTGCGAATTTAGCTACAAGAATTTCCTTGTCTGCACACAATAAACAACATGTTTTTCCCGAAGTTCAACGAATACATTTTTTTCCATATTTTATAGTAATAGCTATCCCTTTTTTAAAATGTCTATTTATAATTCTGCTTGACCGAATTTAAAAACGTCTTTCAAGCAACCGTTAACTTTAAATAATTCTGAACGAACAGGAAGAAAAATAACCCGAATATTGTAAGATTTTGGATATGATAGACTGAACTCTGTTTAATAGTTCTACCTGTCTTTATATTATTATACTAAAAATTTCGACATTTCATTGTTGAATACAGTGTAATAAATTTTTCGAGTTATAAACCTTTCAATAATCTGTTCGCATTATCATGTTATCTTTCCCAGCAGTTTGATTTAAAAAATATGATACCGATACAGAGCATGGATTAAAAATGGTAGAGTGGGAAACACGCATTTTCCAAAATACGTCATGCTTAAATTATGGCTCACTGAAAAGATCTAGCACGTAGTTTAGCAAAATTATGTGTCGTAAAATTGAAAGTTAGTGGGAAAGGTTTGCAAAATGGTGTCCAAAGTCCTAACGTCAAACCGTGTTGAATGGGATATGATAATCACTTTGCGCTATAGGAATAGAATTTTGTGGTAAACCACGGTTAATGTTCGTTATAAATACAACATATGAAGGAGAATGCTATATTATTTCAAGGTTATAAATGACGTCAAAATGACGTTTTTAATAAATGATTAGGAATCATTGATTTTCAAACATACTTCTTTTTATAGTGAGAGTTATTTGAACATCTCATGAATGCTTTTTACCTATTTTTCCAGTTTAAGAATATAACTCCTATAATAACAGGATCTGGTTGAATCGGGCGCCAAATGTTATATTGTCTCAAAACATCTGTTTACGGAATAGTCAAATAACTTTGACTGGACGTTGTAATGAATACTGTAATATGGAAAAATCAAAATATATCTGTAGGTCTGTTGCAAGAGTGTTTTTTAAAGAGTTTACATAATTTTGCTGTGACGTAAAAAAAAAAAGGACGTTTTTAGAGACATAAGCTTTATTCTACAGTAATGCTATTAATACCTATTCTATTCATTCTACGAAATTTTTAGAAGAACGGTTCCTCTGTTCTTGACGATATGTCAGTGCCAGATAACATTAAGTATTCTTGGGTGTGTAAATGGACGACCGTGTGCATTTGCCTTTATGATTATAAGAACTTCTGGTTAAAATTAATTTCTGAATAAATATCTTGAATAGTTTTAACATACAAATATTTCATCGCATAAACACGTGTCGTGCCCACTGAAATTGGTATCATACGTTTATTTATACAAAACTCATTATACTTGTATGTGCGAATTCTCCATCGAGTTATCTCATTATGACTTATATATTTTATAGTTCACTGACTTTGGTTAAATTTAGCGTCCGATTGCACTTTTTCGTGTACAGTGAGGAAAATTCGTGTGTAGATGCATTATTGGCTAAGACTGCAAGATTAATTGAAAAAAATAGTCAATCATGACTTATATTCGCTTCTTCCCTGGTCCAGTTAAATTTGATTTCTCTACACGTTGTGATCCAGATTCGAAATGGAAGAAAAACATAGTTAAAAGAACTAACAATCTATTTATGAATAATGATTACAGAGAGGTAATTGATAATTATATCTAATAATAATGATTACATTGAGGTAAATGACAAATAAATCTTATAACCTTTGGCGTCTTAATTAAAAATTCTTCTTTCTTCGATCTTGATGATGCTGATTTTGCATTGAAAACTTTACTCTAAATAATAGCCGTAACAATTTTTGGATTATTTTGTTTGGGTTGCGTCTTCATTAAAATTGTACTGAAGGATGTAAACACTGGCTTAGGAAACATATATTTTCAAGCGCGATCCTTTAATAGTGCTTCCAATTTTTTCCCTTAATTAACCGAAATTTTAAAATCATACACTTCTATTAACTACGGATCTTTATTTTTAATGTATAATAAATTATCGTTTTGAAAACAGTTCTGGATAATTAGAAAATATACTTGCTCTTTAACTGTTTCGAAAGGTGTTTTAGTTGCTTTTCTAAAGAAGATTAATTCACGGAACAGGAATCTGTTAGTGCTTTTAAATATTAGCGCCACCTTTATAGAATTTGAAAAGTGCATTTATTGATTAAACTAAACATTTCAAATGTCATTGGCGAAAAATTTTTATTCATATAAAACTACTTCTTACTAAAAATGTGTGCAATAGAAAGTAAAGAATTTCCAAATTAATAAAATCACGTGAATGTTTATCTTATGTGATTTTGTATGTTTTATTTTCATTCATTTTTTTATTTATTTTGACGGACATGACCGGAGAGGAACTGATACGAACTACGGAGCAAACACAATGGAACCCGGGAGGAATATCCTATTTTGACAACACATTTTCGACAAAAATGTTATGCAAAAAACAAATAAAACATATATTGAGTATCAAGTATCAATCATTAGCAATATTTAGTTCGCACAATCATAAATGGCTTAGAAAAGATAAATGTAGATATCAAAATATATGTTTAATATATAGTCACATTTGAATAACACGAAATTGATTAATAATATCTGAGTACACTTGAAATTCAAATAATAGTGAGTTCTTCAATATACATGTTGAAACGTTTAAAGTTTATATTGATTATTGCTAACTGCATGTATAGACAGGAGTGAAATAAATTACCTATGATATATTTCACCGTACACGGGTACCGTCATTCATCGGCGTTTTCGACGTCAGTGCGACCATATATCTTTTTTACGTCAGCTGTCTTCTAAAAGTGCAATGACAGATCTGTTAAATAAATCAAAGTGTAGCCATGAGGTATATGTGTAATTTAAACTTCTTAAATACAATAGGTTTTTTTATTCACTTTCGTCACTCTCCTAAAAGTAAACATTAACGTAATACGAACAAACAATATTCTTGAAAGAGAATTAAAGAAAATTTCTACGGCATAATAAATTTCGTTTACGAAGTACTGCGGTGTGAATTTGAAAACCTACTAAAAAAGCGCTAAAAAAAACTCCCGAACAAGAAGCCATTAAAAACAAAAAGAAAAGGGACATATAACAGCTCCTGAATAAACATTACCTATATGATATGGTATTGATGCAACAACTGTGATACGCTTACTGGTAAAAAAAATCTGTAGAGCGCGTATGTCCAAAATTATGTTACAGATATTCAGCATATCAAAGTTGAAAAGGAGTTGGATGTGATAAGAACCTTATTTCACGTTGTAAGATACAATATGACAAAACTTGGGTATGTAAATTGTATAGCACAAGGTTGCATCTTTTTAAATTATTTATACTACGTTAATTAAATATAAAAGTAGAATACGTATAATCTTGTGGCTTTTTTCAGATTGAAAACTGTTCAAACATTGTATTTGTTCAAAATCATATCGCCAACTTTAGTCATTCCTGGTCATACGTCAGTTGCTGAACGATTGCATGTTACATTACATTGAATGCTGAAGAAGAAACGCAAGATTGTTGAGTACGTGAAAGGACCTAATTAGAAATTTCTTTATATATGCATCCATGTAAAAATGAGTTTTCCGCATTTTAAATTACTTTATTTTATGACCTTGCATTTAGTTGCTACACAAACTAGGACTTGTTCTAAAAGAAAAGACAGAAACGTTACAGACGGGATCAGATTCAAAACTGATGCCCTACAATTTAACTATAGGCGCTTGTGACGATTCTGGTAAATAAAAGGTTATTATGAAAAACGATCACTGTATTGCATTTAAATATTCGAACCTGTGCTCTGTCCGTTTCAAAATGTTTGTTTTATTTTCTCTGCTAGCTCGTCTTAGATTATTCAATTTGAAACCGTAAAAGCTCCAGATGACGCCTGCAATACGTAAATCCGATATAATATGTTCTTTTTTATATAATGAATAAAACTACTTAACACATAAATAAAGCTACAGGTCACAAAACACACGAAGAAAAACATATTTTCGAAATGCAACTTTTTCTTTTCTGGAAACTGAAGTTCCTTTGCTACCAACATACGAACATTACATTTCTCAGTTGTTTTGTTTTTGTAATATCGTTTGGGATTTAAACTATCGTCATTGTATCGATATGGGAAAATTGCAGCTTCATTGCTATTGTTTCAATAAATTTTGAAAACTTTTACTAAATTTACTATCGTTATAAAGACATATAGTTATCAATAAAGTAGTTTCTCATCCAGTGGTGTATAGAAGTGTTATTAGTGAAAATACTAAATTTAATCTTGACCCGTCAAGACTGTAAATCATTGAAAACTCTTATTGTGAAAAGGTTATGATGATCACTAAATAACAGAAGTCTTAAGATGAGAATTTTCAGTGTGCGAGAATTTCTTATCCTAGTCATTAAACTATACATTCTCTAAAGTAAGATGGTTTGTGAGTTACCTTTTCTCTTCGTATTTAAATATGTACTGTAACAGTTTGCTGCTATTTTATCAGACTATTCTGAAACTATTATGAAAATTGTTTTTGGCAGTTATATTAATGACTAATGATCTGAAATCAAACGATTAGGCCTTTTCAGCTAGTTGACAGTTTGCGACGAAGATTTGTTTACTATGTTATATATATATATGTATATTATGAATTAGATTGCCGTCAAATGAATACTTGTAAAAACATGAGAAAAAAAACCACGCTAATACACATGTGGCACGACCGCTACTATTCATCCCAGGCATAATCACGTTCGGTGAAACCTTTTTATAAGGCGTAGTTGACCGAGTGGTCATAGTGGTTGGTCGTATTGCTAGGCGATCAGTGTCGAAGTGTTATAGAGGTGTGAGTTCAAATTCCGCCGAGGGAAGAACAAAAATTTGTCAGCATAAAATCTAATTCTAACACTGTTGGGTTAATTTTCAGACGTATATAAATATTTAATGGGTAACCTTGTATAGCGGATGCTTCCGCGATCTAGTGGATTTAATATGTTATAAAGGTGTCAGATATTTAGACTTCTGTATAATATACTTTATTTGGTGTGACTGTATGACAAGGTTCCTTGTCATCCTTTACAATATATTATCTTAAGCTCAATTAGATTGCTGTCAAATTAAAACTTGTGAAAACAAGAGAAAAATAACATCTTCACACGCTAATACACATGTGGTA
>JAOXYI010129760.1:0-11795 GCA_028566495.1 Lithophaga antillarum | reverse complement strand
GTGAGTTAACTTAACCCACAAAAATTGGGATAATTTGATCCAAATAAAGTTAATCGGGTTATCTGCAGTGTGAACACGTGCAAATGAATTAACGCCCACTTGTTTTCCACACTTATAGGTGATTCTAATTCAACATCAAATGTAATGTCGAATTTGATTGGATGACGCTCAAAATTGGAGGGTGTAAAATACACTGTTAACGTACTTGAAGTTAACAAGCATTCGCAAACGACGTTTTCGGTAATTTAAAATGTTACTTTTTTAACTTTTTGTTGTTGCATTAGAATAGAAATGACTGTATTGTATTTGAATATTTTCCTACGTCAATCTAAGATTTTACAGTTGCAAATATCTGTTCATGGGATATTTAGTTCAGATCAATATAGGCATTCTTGCGTCTAATTATCATCCATCATGAGAAATTGTTGCGTGCTTCTCCATAAAACAATAAAGTCTGTGTGTTCTTTTTCCCGGTAGCCGTTTCATCATCAACTTCCTTTTTGGTGTAATTTTTGTTTTGCATTCTGCGGAAACTTTCCAGGAAAATTCCATCAAACATGCAACAGAAAATATCGAAAATGGGCCTATTGACCACTATTTTCTATGTATGACATCATAAGCTTCCAAATATGATAGATATAAAGTGACGTCATAACGAGAAAAAGAAGATTCCTAAGAGGATTTAATTTTTTTAGAGAAAGTTTGTACTTTTTTTAGAGAGAGTATAGAGCAATGAATAAATACGCCATCTGAGCATAAAGTTAACTCTTACAACCGTAAAATGTTCATTTACTGGAACAATCTGGATTCTATTGTATTTAAATGTATCCTGTGACCTTTGTTTAATAAAAAAGCACTGAGAAACATTCCAAATCTTTTTTGCTTGAATTAATCTTTATGGTAACACCAATTGTATGATATCTATGTGTACGGTCAAAAGTACTTTTAGAACTAATAATTTAATCCAAACTTAACCCACAAAATGGCAACAGTGTGAACACAACGTTTTATCTGGCTTATGGGTTAAGTTAATCCGGATCACTTTAATCCAGATTAAGTTAACCTTAATGTGAACAGTCCCTAGAAAAGAAAAAAGATATATTTTTTTACAAATAGATAGATATGGAACATTTGTGACGTTACAGGACACAGATTGAACTTTGACATTGATGTTTGACTATTATTTCCATCGTATAAAAGCCATTTAGGAATTCTACGATGCATCGATACAGATATGCCGTCGCCAAAGAACCCAAAATAGAGAGAAGTACCGAGACAGGCTTGGACACAGATCTGAGTCTTATATATGTCGACGGATTTAGAGATAATAGAAAAATATTCAAAGCAAATGAAGTTTTATAGCCACTGTTCGTTCATTGCTTTATTTTATTTCATTATTCTTCGTTTATAAGTCATCCATTTCTGAAAAGCAACATTCTTCCTACCTCTAAGTGTCGAGACTATATATTGCAATTGATATACACAATTTAAGAACCTTTTCTAGTTCGGCATTTTCGGAAGAAGAACTGTTTTATCAATTCAACCACTGGAAAACGGGTTACCATAATCTGATAATACAATCGCTACTTTGCAAACGTTTACAGTCACCATCATCACTTGATTTTCCGTATGTTAACTTATTTCAGGCAAGTTTTCAACTGTATGGATTCTATCTATGAAACTGTAACTTGCAAACTTACTTTGAGAATTGCGCCTTCACGAGGAGTGATGCCTGCAGAGCAGAAGATATTTATACTGTTCACATACATTTTGAGTTTTATGAGGAAGTTCATGCTTCCCAAACATTTCCTTATTTCATTTTTTGTGTTCATTTGTCATCTCTGTATTGTTTTTTATCCTTTAATACTGTACTATTGGTGTTTGATCTACTAATAATTATTTCCAGCAACATATTGCCAATTCTGCGTCATGGATAAATCCTATTACTCGAAAAGCTTTAGATGTGATTTGGTTATCTAACTGTAAATTGAACGTGTTGATTATATGTTCATTGTATCTTTCAACGTAGTAAATTATTTATTGATTTAGTTAATTTTAACATCTGGCAAAACAGGAAATTTATACAGTAATGTGAAAATATTTATTAGTATGCAACACCACATTTGTTAAAATTAGCATAATTTACATGGAGGACTACATGTAGACATATATTTTTCATTTTGCTTGGCTTCTTTAAGATTAACATACAAAAATAAAAATGATGTGATTTCCTTTCTTCAATGCAAATTTAAATTAATCGCAATATAACAATTACAACGTATATATAACAATTTGTTTAACTTTTTTATTGTGAAGAAACAGACTGTGTACAATTTATATACATTTGTATATGAAATGAAATGTCGCATATACATGTATTTAGAAAAAATATAGTTCTAATTAATAAAGAATCACACAAAGTAATCAAAACATTTAAAGGTAAAAGAATAAGAAACTACAAAAGACAACAAAATTTTTCACGTTTTCGTCAGAAGTGCACAAAAAACCATACAATGTGAAATTTTATTGAAAACCATTACTGATTTGTCATATACTTTCTATACTTGCGCTTGCTATTTCCGAGGTACATGTAAGACCACCATGAATGATCTGTCATATTCGTTTTGTACATGCATATGTTATTTTGCGAGATAAAAGAGTTACAACTCAAACTGAAATACCATACATAATAATGATTAATTCATCTTACAAGGTCAGATATTTATTGGATAGAAAACAAGATTGAGATACAATAAAAAAAAGTAGCCCGATTCAAACCATTAATAAGTATATATACTAGATAATTTACGAAGATCGGCGTTTTTCTCCGACAATAAAATTTTTTTACCATCAAAACAGGTCACCATTATGTAGATAAACATGACCGGGAAAGGCTTGAAAACACAAACGCACAATAAATAATTCACACACCTGTCCTTACTTTGAAATGAAAAATTTCCTATTCATACTATCTTCACAACTTCAACCTGTCGTTTATATTGGGAAATTTGTTTTAATCACTCCAATGAAAAAGGGTAATATTTGAACGGTAATCATTTGAATACGGACCACAGTAGGTGGAACGTCCAAATAGACCGACATAAACATACTTTGAATTAGATGACGATTTTGGCTCTCAAAATTGCTTCAAAAATTTATATTGGATTAAAATTCATATAAAGTACAAAAATAAACCACCTTTGATTTGTTGTTCATCACAATATATGTTAGACATTTAAAACCGCTTTGTTTGGAACAAAATCTTACCGAAAGTGAATTAAAAATGATTTTCTCTTTATGTTGTCATACCATAAAATGTAATGTGAAACTGACGTTATGTTTATCGTTGCAATTGGTAAAAGTCGTCAGAAGTCGTGCGTAATAATTATTTATCAGAATTCTACTGAAACATTTATATGTTGCGTTAATCATAATCAAAATTATTGATTAGCAAAGATCTAATATTTATATATGGGATGACTGCTGCAAGACAAATTTCCTATCATATTTTGACTCTAGTCTAAATTTTGAAACTATCAGTTCGTACATGCACTGTCAATATTAAAACTCTACTGTTGATATGATTATATCTAGAACATACCACTACGTGATAAACGTTCACAGTTTTATACAAATAGCGCGCTATCAGTAATTCTTCTTTTATTATTTACTTTGACATGCAAGTTTGTTTAGCCTCCAAAATGCGATTCTTTTTATCAAAATGAAAGGATATTGATGTAGTATATTACATACCATCCCATTATTAACAAACCAAAAAAAAAAGACAAAAAACAAAAACAAAAACAAAAATGATCGCTGCTTCATCTTGAGGCCTTCAACAATAGACAAAACTCACACTGTACGGTATGTCTGTCGCAGCATCTCAATTTGTATTTCTGCTTGAATGTAGCAACATATTAATTCAACATCTTGATTTGAAAATTTTAAACAAATTATTTAACATAAAATGCAACATAAAGCGCAAACTGATATCTTTTTGTTTAATATGTTAATAATGAGAAATTATTTAATCCCAGCGGATTATGAAGCAGTTCAGTATTAAAAACTGCAGTGATATCTCTACACATAATTTGATCAGAATATTAGAAAATCTAATCACTTCTACAATTCAAGTTTTCAAAGAAATGACTTAATGTTTAGGTAAAACTAGAATTTGGATATAATATCTTTAGAAACTGTAAATAACACTTATATGACCAAAATGAGATCGCATTCCAATCTATGTTTCATGACTTTCTGGGTCCAACAAGGGAACGTTCTGGAACAAGTTATTCCTTTTTCCACTACCTTGAAATATAAACGTATGATACTAATTTCAGTGCACACGACACGTGTTGAAAATTGTTTTACAAAATTGTATGTTATGTTGCATATTGTAGGTAGTAGTACCTATTTTAGACCATTATTGACATTAAGAACATTGCATACAACAGAAATTTTGATTGTATATAGCATATATGATTATATTTGAAAAAAAGCATAATATGACAACACAACAAATTAAATTGTAAAGATATTGACCTTCTCCGGGTCTTTGTCAAAATGAAACACAAACAGAAAGTTAACTCAACTAACTAAGTACTAAACTACATTGTGCTAATTTTTATGTTTTAACATATTCTACAAATAACAACGGTCGCCTTGAAGTGATGATTATATATACATGTATTACTGCTGATATGACTTTCCCATTTAATCTATCTATGACATCATGAAATAAATAACACATTTTTTTTTTCGCTATTCCTACTGAACTACAATATTTTCACATTAAAATTTTGATTTATAGTAAAAAGAAATAACCTGAAATTTTAAAATACAATCACTTTGGTTACTGAAAAAGACCAACGAATATGGTAAATAAAATTAAATTAACATTCAGTGACAAAGCAATCTAAATATACAGGTGGTTAACACTCTATCCGTTTAGCCACGTTTAAACAAACTTTCGGGAATCTGAAAAAGAAATAACATATCCCTATTAATAAGATGAAGTCTTTAATCTGCAATAAATCTATTAATTTAAAATTGCATTATACGCGTTTCAACTTGCTACAGATGCATTTTTGTTACTGTAGATCCTACACAGGTCTATTTGTATGCTAAAAATGGTAAGACTTAGATAAACCACTCCGAACTTGACCTAATTTTTATACTAAGGACATTTTCAAAACCTGCACGAGAATCGGTCAAAATGAGTGTATCACAGACAAAAGCTGTTTACAGATAATGTAGATGACTACATGATTACATAGCATTATGCAATCGAATTATTCTTTCAGCCTTATGAAAACGGATATTAAACAGTATGTTTTCATATCATTTAATCTTATTTGAGGCTTCCGTATCGTACAATACAGTTTACTTTCATCAATCAGTAAGTACTAGTCTACTCAAAAATTAGGCAGTACTAATGATAACAGCAACACATGATCAGAAAATCCCACCAAACTAAGATTGATATCTTGTTGCTTCACCCCTATAACTTATGAAAAGAACATTTTATATATATATATATATACTGTGAGTCGTTCAGGTAACTCGCAAAAGAAAAATTAAATTCTTGAACATTTTAGCTATTTTTTAAAGAAAGTCAAGAACTGTTACTTAAAAATTTTAGTGCATCCTTGGTATTTTATTAAGGCAGTTACTTAAACATAAATAGAAAATCCTTAGCACTGTATCTGAGGTCACCTTGATCTAGGCGTGGTATTTTGGTGCTCGTCAACCACTGCCTGATCTTTAGGTAGATTTGCACTTAAAATAACTTGTTAATTTATAGCCATATTTAATCCTGCAAAAAGGAGGAGTACTACGGATCAACATGACGGTTGTCATTAGTAGGCAGGATATCTTTACTCTATTAGAACACCTCATATATCTCTGTCTTCTGTGGACGTTTTTGAATTTTTCTAAATTCTGTCGTCTATATTGTTATGTGTGTTATACGAGTCTTTTGTCAAACACTTGGGTATTTGGATTTTCTCTTGTAAATTCTTTTTGGTGTGAAGAACAATGTTTCTAAAGAATGAAACAGTAGAAAATTTAGGATCATGTAGTGATTCCAATCTACCTTGATATTAGATCTGGTCATTGTCTGTGTTTTGCAAGGCGACACAATGTGGTGAAAAATTCTGATGGAATTTGTATGGGTCATCTTCTATGTCATGCCTTATTCCAATACCACAACTGTAACATGATATGTTCCCCTTGTCATCTATAACAGTGAAAAAATCTTAAGGTTTATATACTGGCATTTTTAAGATATACTGACTTTACTGTGTCATCAGAAAAATGAGGATTCTTTTTATTTTATTTTATTTTATTTTATTTTTTTATTTTTATTTTATTTTATTTTATTTTTTGCATATGACACATTGCTCTATGCATTTTTATATAACCTTTATCCTAATATTATGCTTCATGTAACCATTTCGGTTTTTAAATTTTTGTTTTACATTCTTTTAATAAAAACAAGAAAACACTATCCCATGCTACATACGGGTAATTATTTTTATGTACACAATAACAGAACCTCTAAACTGAATATGGATACTTAAAAAAATTAAATAAATTATTATCTAATCCTAATGAAACTGACTTGCACCGTAAAGAAATATTTAAGTGTCTTCTCGAAAATAATTCAGTTACAATACAGGAAAAAAGGTAATAAAAGTAAAATTAATACTATCCAAAACATGTATCTGTACATTAATACATACCTTCTAAGAAAAATCCAGCATCCACATAAGTATTAATCGACCACAATGAGTTGAACTGAGGCATGTACCAACGATAATCGAATGTTTCCTTTCTTCTGCTAGCACATTGAAAATCAGGGTATGTGTAAGTCCGAGATCTAAGTTGACTAATAATCTGTTCGTGACTCCAAAAATAAGACCCAATTCCATGAATCCCAAAGTCTCGTGTTAACATTCCTGGTATGCTGCTATCATCCGTCGATGATATAGTTTGAGCCAATCTGTGCGATTTTGGACAAAATCGTCGTCTTACCGTTTGCCGTTCAGGGCCTTCAGCGCTCCTAAATCTACTATTAATTATTTTTTCGTTGTCCGACTGTTCGTTACTCAAGCCATCATGGTCATTTCTGTATTCTCTTTCAACTAGAGAAGAGAAATCCTTTCGCAAAGTGGTAGATTGGAAATACCGTCCTCTATTTACTATTTTATTGGGAGGATTTTCAGTTTTCTCTTCTAACACATCGCATCTGTTGTTTGACTGGCGTATACATATGGGATTAGAAACAAGTGCGATAAATGATGGTATATTTACAGTAAATCCATTGTTTGATACAATTTCGCATTTACATTTCGTCACCAAAATAAATGACAGCGACCGATAACGAAAATGATTGTTATGAAATCCGACCAAATCTTCAAATGAACAAGAGTGTTTCGGTCTCTGTAACTGCTGGTTGTTTTCTGTTCTGTTTCGAAATATCGTTTGTTGTATGGTGAGTACTAGTGTTACAAAATACGATAAAATAAGCCAACATATACCTTGCTCTTCAATTTTTTCGGTCATTATGTAATTCTGAAAGAAAGACAATTTTAGAATGTATATCACAAATGAATATTAGTATCTGCATTTTATATTAACAAAATGATACTTTGTAGATACACTAAACTATGCTTTAAACAGTATTTCATTCAGTTTTCGGCTTTTTTACATCGATCCAGTTTCTCACTTGAAAAACGAGAGTAACTGGTGCTTCGCTAAAATGCTGTCATCCCCTCTCTGAATTTGTACATAATAAAAAAAGTTTTCCACAAATAAAATGTTATCGCTATACAAATCCAAATATCCAAGATATAGAACAAACGTAACATCCGAAGTAACTCAGGCATAAAATATAACTCTTTTTCATATGATGCTTTGGCACTTTTCAAGATGCACACTAATAAAGAAGTGTAACTGCTGTAAAAATTTGGTAAAACGATACAAGTTTAAAAAGAATCACAGAACGACCTACTTTTTGGAGGCAACACAAGGGCTGGTGTACACTTGTACAGAGTTTCATCCCGCTCCACCCACTTCTTCAGATGTTATGGCCCACAAACGAATGCAATAGCTGATGGTGTAACAGTTTGTGCAAGTGTCATTCTGATGAAACGTTATAGTTATACTAATACACGATTGCATTTAATGTGGAGCTGGGGCGCATAATAAAAGAAAAAGTACAAGAAATTACGGTTAGACAATGGCAATTCCAACAGACAAATGAAATAGCGAGCAAAACCAGGTCAGTGACATGATAAGTATCTCCTAAACGACATGAAGAAAATGATTATATATATTATAGGAACAACGAAATCTGCCACGAAAAAAAAACAGAATTGTTTATTTACTAGGACCACATAGTGTAGATTTTCATATATCGTTGAAAATCTAATTTTTTGCCTGTTCTGATTTTCAAGTTGAGATTTTGAATTTGCTTGAAATAAAAGGAAGCATTTCACCATTGGCCCTAATGTTAATTCTGAACCATCCTTCCGAATTTTGAGCCACGAATACCCTATCTTTTATATTTCAATCGGATATTCTGTACGATTTTAATAAGGAAGATAGATATATTGAACCAATATATATGTTATAGTATTCTCGAAATAATTAAAATCTTGTTTTTGAAAGAAGAAAATATTCCTCCGGACAGACCGTTAGTCAGGAAGAATAACATAGACGGCCAATTAGAAAATTTTTATCTTAAATCTGAAAGTCATGCTTTTTACTCTAGATATTAGGCAAAAAATAGCTTCGGACATATTATAACTATTTTTGTAAACTCGTGGCAAATGTCACTGTTTCTACTGATAATCAGTAGCCAGACGGGAAATATTTTCTCATGTGTTCATGAAGGTTTAATTTATTAACCGTATAATTTTTCCCACTAACAAACACGCACCAACACCACCCACCATTTAATATTTATTAGATAAATCTAAAATCTTGATATTCTTTCAACTACATGGTAATTTTATAATATCTATAATCAAAATCGACCATTCTCTTATTATAATGTCATAGCAGTTTTATGGTACCTTACAATATAGATCGTAGCAAATAAAATTTTGAATTTTTCCATATTTAGGCAACAAGTTACACTTTCCAAAGAATAGATCCATAATTATAGAAAGTGAAAGTGAAAATTGAAGTAAAAGATTTCTGAAAATATGATTACCCATATAGGACACTATACATTGAACCTGTGTAGTCATTTTTAACAAGTAGAAATATTTATGCAGGTAAACCACAATAAAAGCATTCTGACAGGTATTGAAAGTCTTCGTGTGACTTTATCCAAAACTACTCAACTGCATCTATCTATTGTTGACTTTACAGTATTATTTTCGTTTATATTACTTTTTGCATTGGTGTGGTTATTAATAATATATATGTTAGGTGGTGGACAGCCGACGGGAACCCAGGAGTAAGAGGGAAGGGAACTGGGAGTAAGAGGAGGGGAACTGGGAGTAAAAGAAAGAGAACTGGTAGGTGAGTCATTGTAAGAAAGATGGGTAAAAAAACTGGGAGCAAAATTTATACTTAAGAAGGGAAATGAGGTGAGGAAAAAGATGAAGTGCGAGTAAGAGGAGAAGGAAGTGGGAATACGAGGGAGAAAAGTGGAAGCTAAGGGGTGGGAATTGGGACTTGTCTACTTCCCTTTCACCCCTTTATATTTTTATGGGTTATTTTTATGTTTTATTTTTGATTATTAAACTGTATTATATAAATCCAAACTAAGATTTATTTAACCTCATTAGGCATTCTTTAAATATAGCAAAGTGCCAAAACTGCCCGATTTTGTCTTTATTTTGGAGAATGTAAGAAGTTTTTATTTGCAAAGATATTTACACGGAATTGATGTATCTATAATCTTGTTAAAAACACCTTGAACTACGTAATGGCTGTATTGTACCTTTTACTGACAAATTATTTGTTGCCAAAATTTGATTAGAAGACCGTAAGTGCTCTCGATCAATGAAACTTTTTGAATGTGAACAATGAAAAGAAATGTGGTCGTAAGGGATTATTGTATTGATTTTTCTGAATTAGTTTACTTACAAAGTATCAAAATTACTACAGGGAATTTGTGGTTCCTCTTTTATGTAGTGAAAAAGAGTTGCTTACATAATTTTACACATATTCATTCACTCTAAATTATACTAAATTTTGACCCTTAAATTTGAAAAAAAATAATAAAGTAAAGTAGACATAAAAATCTTACCCCTAGGAAGATACTTCACTATGCGTAAATTGGTAACCTGTAATTGTTCGGGTGACGGTATTCTATAAAAATGAACACAAACTACCTTTTCAAACTTATAAGCACTGCCTAAATTTTCGGGGAAAATGTTTTGAATCAATTCGATCGTTTGGGTGGACGGGTAGTCTTCTTTAAAAAATTTAATTTGAATATAAATTTTATTTTTAATAAAAAGTTAATATTATCCAAGCTTAGTTAGTTTTTTTTTTTTTTGTACAAATAAAAAAGTACCACATAATCAAATTTACATCCTAATTAGTTACAAGAAGTCTGTTTTGGTGTCTAAACACTGCTGTTGCATAAAATGTTTTGTTAAAATATACACATATCCATCCTTCTCAATTATCTTAGGTTAACTGGATTATATTTTTGAATGCTTCCCTTTTGATACAACATTCTGTTTGACAATAGCCTCACTGTTAAACACTTAATTAATCCAGTCAAGTACTCTTGATCGCTGACATAGAACTATATTTCAGTCTCAATTACAATGTGAGACAAAACGAATAGATAATATAAATGATATTTTATTGTTAAACGAATTTAACATGTTTAACATCAATTTTGTGATGATTTTGAAAACAAAATCATAGTAATAATCACACATAAATAAGCATCAGTTATGGGCCCATTACATGCTAATCAAATGTACTTTAGTGTGCATTTATTGTTGTAGCAGAATAATGCTTCATAGCTTTACCAACACCACAATATCTTACGTTCTTCATAATTAAGAAGACATGATCTTCAAGCAATATTTTCTTTGGCGGACTTTAGCGTCATTTTCACACAAAATAAAGGCAATTTCACTATTCAAAGAAGATTACGAAACAATTAACTTTGGTATCCCTATTTTTTTATATTTTCTTAGAGGTTATAATCTCTACTTTAATATTTAAGTTTTTCATAAATTTGTAGGCTGAAATCCAAGGGTTTTTCGAACATAAATAGATTTTTTAAGGTAAGAAAAATATTTTCCAACAAATCCTTTGTGAAATGTCCTAAATTTTACAGTAATGTTCACCTTTATAACAGAAAAAACAAGCTCGGATGCCCCTATTTTATTTTATCTCATTTTATTTATTATTTATTTATTTTATTTTTTTATGGTTATGATAATAAGGCATGAAAAAATTTTACCTTCATAAAAAATACAAAGTTTCGATGATATTGTGTATTACTCCTACTTCACCTAAGTAAATATGACTATTCTAATTAAGTAATTATTACCTTAATAGGTTCAATTCTCAAGTACTTCATTATGTTTTTAGTTTGTAAGAAAATGAAAATCAATTGATCGCTGACAATAGAATTATTTTAGTCTCAATTACAATGTAAGACAAAACGAATAGATAATATAAATGATACTTTATTGTTAAACGCATATAACATGTTTAACTTGTCAATTTTGTAAATGCTAATGTGCTGGTTTGATAAACTAATAACATGTTATGAGAAATTGCATCAACTGAAGGTTTCAAAGTATTCA
>JAOXYI010129650.1:0-11796 GCA_028566495.1 Lithophaga antillarum | reverse complement strand
GAAACAAATTTATTTGTAGTGTTCTGTTTTCAACATGCTGCGGTCGTATCATGCTGCGCTTGCGAAGCCCCTCAGTTCAGTATGGAGTGAGCAAGCCTTTTTTCAGTACAAGTGTATTTCAAGTGCTTCATAGTTGCCAACTCGCACGGTTTTGCCGTGTTACACACGCTTTTTCAGCCTTTTACACGCTCAACTATGTTCAGAAGGTATGTCGTTGCTTTTACACGCCTTCTGTCAAAATCACATGGAATCGGTCCGGTAATAGGGTCTGCAAGTCTCGTTCTACTTTCACTTTTAACGGAATTTTCTATGTTATAATCTAGTAAAACCGAAAAAGATTTGCGTTTTATATCTCAACTTCTAGGTACCAAGTTTGCAGACGCCAACACGTAAATATATATGGTTTTTTTTTTGTTTGTTTTATTTTATGTAGACATAAAACTACACCTAATTCAAATAAAAAATTGTCTAGCCAAAAACTGTGGACTGAAATCAACCCATTTACGTATGTCACATAGGCAACGTTTGTACCCGGGAATAGCGTTTCTACATTTGTAGGTCACATGACGAGACTTATAGAGCCTATTAGAACTGCCTAGTTTCATTCGGATTTTTCGGGACCTATCGTGCTGCAATTACGCGCATACAAATCAAAATAAATATGTCTACCAATTTGTGCCGTTTGTGAGTTGTTTTAGGACTCTATAAATAAAATATATGGCCACTTTGAAACGATCTCGACAGCGAGAAAGAGGTCCTGCACTTCTCCCAAATCTTGGGAATCAAACTTTTTGTGGTATTTGCACGGCAAAGAACAGGTTTCACAATCATTGGTCAGATAAAATGGCTAAAACGCTTTTAGTACTTAATAGTAATGCTGATACTGAGAGAGCATTCTCTGTTTTAAAAATATCATAGTCGACATACTTAGATCAGGATGAGTTAAAAACAAAATTAATGAAACATGGTCCTTACTGTTGTCATTAAGAGAAAATACACATTTAGATGTTGTAAATATGAACCAAGTCCATCTGTTCTTAAGGCTTCAAAATCAGAGATAAAAATAAAAGTTTTCATTAGGTATTGTGTCATTCAGTTTAAATTTAACAGATACAGGCTCACACGCTTTTTCGTTTCAAAAAGAGGGTTATCACCCACTTCTGCACTTTGGGAGGTTGGCAACTATGTATGTGGACACAAAAACAAGTTTGTCCGACTGAAAGATCTATTTAATTTAATAAATTTGCTGTATTGGTAAAAGTTTTTGAAAAAATCAGTGCTAGGGAAGGTTCATTTTTTTATATACAAAAAAGGCTTCTCAAGGTCTCTGTACCTGGATTGGTCCGAAATTTCGGGTGTTTTCAATGACCCGAGTGTTGAATTTGCACGTCATGCGGGTATTTCCACAAATATTATGTATTTTTCATAATTTAAACGTTATATTTGCCTATAAAACGGTGCGGGATTTTTTTTTATTTTGACGCGGGAATTAAAAAAATTCTTTTAGGATTCTAGTTCTGAAAAATAGAGCTGGAAAATGCAAAGACATAAAAAATCAGTTTAGTGTTACGTTATTGGTAAATTGAACTACCTTGCAGTGATTCCCAAGGTTCGTCGGACCGTCAGACAAGTCCGGAAAAAAACAAGGCCTGTCCGGTATAATTTACTGATTTGTCTGACCGGACGTTTGATGAGTATTTCTGGTCAGGTATGAGCAATCATTTACATTAGATTGACCTGGGCAAGAAAGAAATCCAGCGTTTTAATAGTCCAGACAGGGAGAGAATGTTCGACAGAATTTCAGAATTAAGGATGTTGTTGATTTGTTGAGAATCAGTATCACTGAGTTTAAAGCCGTGTGACTGCTTCAACCTCAGTACAAAAAACCCTTTTACTCTCTTAAAATGTAATAATTTTTTATTAATTCGACATAAAACTGCAAAGAATAAGAGCTGGAGGTGTCACAAAATGACATGGCAGCCATTAAAAATGTTTACGTTCTAAACGGAAGTGTTCATGTCAGGTAAAAATATAATGTCACTTTAAATTAACTGTGCAGTCATGTTGAGTTTCAAATACCTGTCCAGTTGATGACATAATTGAGATCAGTGCATAAAATATAAAATTTTTATATAAATTTATAATTTGCTGATGTTACTAAATATTATAAATGTTCAAAGTGGTTACATTAAATACATCAACACTTTAAAATTGAAAATTGGCGGGATATATGAATTCAGTTTTGTTTGAATATTAATAATTAAAAAAATAAATAAAAGGACAAAACACTTAAAATTTGTTGACTGTAATTTTGCTCTGTTCTTGTGCTTTTGTACAGAGTTTAATATTGCAAAATGAGCTGACATGGTTGATATTTTGATGCTTGGTTAAAAATGAATGCTATAATAGAAATGATAAAAGAAATGAGAGTTTGTGTTCCCTAAGACAATTTTAGAGATTAAGTTTATATAAGTAGGTAACAAACTATTGCCTTTATGTGGCACAATTGTTTTACTTCTTTATGCTGCATTTGATCTCTTCAAATAATAGTTTTAAGGTTCCCAGTAGCCTCTGAGATTCAGATTTAATTTTTCATTCCCGGTCTTTGGATACAATGAGTGTTTACTAAAACATGTAGATTTAAGTAATCATGTTGCTTGTAAGTGTTCTTAGTGATCTTAAATTTAATACAATTTTCCCAGAAAAAAATTGGTCTGGTAGAAATGGATTCGGTCTGGTGAAAATTATTGATTTACCTGACCGAATGTCCTGTAAAAGACAAAAAGACTTGGGAAACACTGACCTTGTGTTTAAGTTTTACATGGACAGAAGACCTGTATTGTAACCAGATTTGCGGATAATAAAATTCATGCACTTTATGAAAAAAAAAAAGCAAACGCCGAAATGAATGCAAACTTAAAATTTGAAGCATAGAAACATTTTAGTTAGCTATTTAATTTTTGTGGCAGTTACTGATCGTGACACATATGCTAATGTCGTATTTGGATTCTTAAAGAAATGCTCGTATGAAATTGTAACAAAAACACAAACTTGCATCTGATACTATACTCATGTCACTGAAAACAGAGGGAATGCAGCATTTCACATACATGTAACTATACACTTGTATATGTTTATATTCAATACAAGTATACAACTATCTTTAAATCGACAGTGTTCGTAAACTGAAAATCGATTATATCAATAATATATTTGAAATAATTTTAATCTCATCTAAAATGAACACTCTTCTTCATTCTTCAAACAAAACTGATTATTCGCGAATACTGGCATCTTGGCTCACTGGATATTTCTACCTCCTTGTCGTATTGAAAGATTTTATGCATTCACTCGACTGATATAGCTCGATGGTATTCTCTCCTTCACGAGTAAAGCGACATTTCAGCTGCCGCAATTTCGAAATCTTGCCACATTTGGGACGGTGGAGCTGTCATCATAATATGAAATACGCCACATTAGCGGCGCCGATAACAATGCTTGTAAACAATTGTGTGATTTTCCCTTAACATAGTACCGTATAGGAAATTCATACAAAAAATTTCTTCCAGAGAACCACTGAATGGATTGAAACCAAATATGGCATGAATGTTCCCTACAAGGTGCTCAAGAAGTGTGCTAACTCCAGTGCCAATCTGTCATCTATCATGGCCGCCAGAGGGGAACTTAGATTAACATAGATAGGATCCTAACGGAAATTCATACAAATATTCTCATCTAGAGAACCGCTGAATGGATTGAAACCAAACATTGCATGAATGTTCCTTTCAAGTCGTTGACCAAGTTTTCTTACTTTGATGTCGATCTGTCATCCAACATGGCCACCAGCGGGGAACTTAATGTAGCATAGGACCCTATAGGAAATTCATACAAAAATCTTCTAGAAAACCACTGAATGGATTGAAATTAAACATGGCATGAATTTTCCTTACAAGGTATTGACCAAGAGTTCATACTTTGGTTCCGATCCATTATCCAACATGGCTGCCAGCAGTGAACATATTATAACATAAAACCCTTCATGGGGAATTCATACAAAAATCTTCTTTAGAGAACTGCTGATTGGATTGAAAGCAAACATGGCATGAATGTTCTGGTTCCTTAAAGGTTGCTGATAAGGAGTTCTTACTTTTGTGCAGATAGCATGATAGAGTCATAGTTGATTGAATCTTTTTTTTTTTCAAAAATGGCTGTTGGATGGTCTTGTATTAAATTTGTGAATTGTTTGACAATAAAAAAATCCAGATGGGTTTTTATACTACTACTTAGTTTATCTTTAATAGGTGACATTATAAAATATAGCGAAAAAAATTAGCCACTTTTAACCAGGGCAGATGAGCGATGACAGGCTCAAACTTAACATGTCTGTCCTTATCTGTTCTATTCATATTTCATTTTTACTTGCGATGAATACACTGTAATTATAGGGACATTGGTTTACAGATACAAACAGCTAACCCAGCCCCTACAAGCCTTACACCAAATGATTGATAACTGTTGTCGAGTATAAATTGTCCTAGACATGGTGAATCAGGTCATTAGCAGTCTTTTATCCAGAAACTGACTGCTCTATTTCTATCTTTGAACTTTCACTATGCATATTGATAATCTGTTTAGCTGTTTAGCAAATCTTTAAATGATTAGCAATGCAGATGTAGAACTGATACTACATTTAGTAAGTACATAATTTAAAAGATTATAACGAAACTGAAGTAGTTGCTGCTAGTTATATATATAATTCTAAAGACAATATTTTTTTCAGAATTTGACATGAAAAATTGGTGTGGTAAATATATGAATAGGATAGGAGAAAACCCTTTTTATGGGTAAGTAGTACTGTAGAAACATAATTTTGAAGGTGCTTGTTTAAGCTTTTGGTATGATTTGGTCAGTGCAATTTTTAGCTGATTAAAAGTTTATTAGCTCACTTTGTCTGAAGGACTATGCAAGCTATTGGCATCTATAACTGTTTGTCCTCAACTTATATTTTAGTCTTCTCCTCTTCTCCTCTATAACCACTGACCAATTTGGACAAAACTTGACAGGGATTGTACTTTGATGCTTGCCTTTCAGAATTAAACTAGACGCAAGTTGTCGGAAACGACAGCTATCTCCGCACCCTGAACCGCCTAACCCGACTGTCGTACCCAAGTCTGACTTTGACCAAAAATTTGTCCATTAGATGAAAATTAATGTTACTTCTGAAGTGATCCTCCTAAAAATACTGTTTTTTGGACTAAAATTCCAAAATCTACATGTGAATGTTAACATGATTCCAAATATATATGGTCACTAGGTAAAGTTCCAAATATATTAGTCATTCAATACAACCAAGTTGGCATTGCATTTTTTAAAATTCCAAATTATAATGTTTATTCACGTTATTTCAAAGATATACTGTTGCTAGGTAAAATTCCAAAAATATTAGTCTAAGAGTAATTTCAGGAATTTTACCAAAGTCGGAATTTCATTTTTTGGAAATCTATATGTTCAATATAGTAAAGATTGTTCACATGATTCCAAATATATATGGTTGCTAGGTAAAATTCCAAAAAAATATAAGTCTTTGAGTTATTAAGGAAATTTACCATGGTCGGCATTTCATATTTTTGAAATCGATATGTTACAAATTATAAAAGTTGTTAACGTGATTCGAAATATACATGGTTGCTAGGCAAAATTCCCAAAAAATTTAGGTCTCGGAGTTATTTCAAATTTTTACAAAGTCAGGATTTTATATTTTTGAAATCCATATGTTACAAATTGTAAAGATTGTTTACATGATTTTATATATGTATGGTTGCTAGGTAAAATTCCCAAAAAATATAAGTCTAAGAGTGATTTCAGGAATTTAACCATGGTTGGAAATTCATATTTTTGAAATCTATATGTTCCAAATTGTAAAGATTGTTCATATGATTCCAAATATATATGGTTGCTAGGTAAAATTCCAAAAAAATATGAGTCTAAGAGTGATTTCAGGAATTTAACCATGGTTGGAATTTTATATTTTTGAAATCTATATGTTCTAAATTATAAACATTGTTCACATGATTCCAAAAATACATGGTTGCTAGGTAAATATCCCAAAAAATACAAGTCTAAGAGTTATTTCAGGAATTTTACCAAAGTTGGAATTTCATTTTTTTGAAATCTAAATGTTCAAAATTATAAACATTGTGCATATGATTCCAAAAATATATGGTTACTAGGTAAAATTCCAAAAAATAAAAGGTCTTTGACACTTCCAGGAAATTTTCCAAAAATGGAACCGCAGCTTAATTCTGAAAGCATCTTTTGCATCTAGAGATTAAATGCACCTGACTTTTATCAAAATCAAAACAGTTTAATATAAAAAGTTACAATGTATAAATCAAAAACTCACTTTACCCTTTTGGGCCTCTTGTTTACATTTGGAAATATTTCCAAATTCCGAAACTTTCATGCGCATCTACACGCTATATGCAACCATTCTATAATAAAATTAAAAGTCTGCCTTTAAAAATGTAGGAGGAGTTTGTGTCACAAAGTTGTTTTAGAAAATTTGACCCTTTTGTGCCTCTTGTTTGCATTTGGAACAATTTCAAAATTCCGAAACTTTCATTCGCATCTACATGCATTATGCAACCATTCTATAATAAAATTAAAAATCTGCCTTCAAAAATGTAGGTGTCACAGGGAAGTGTGACGGACGGACGGACGGACGGACGGACAGACGGACAGACGGGGGTAACGACAATATCCCCGAACTTTCATTCGAAAGTGCGGGGATAAAAATCCTATGATCTGCATGTAGAGCAAGATGGCTGCCATGGCTAAAAATAGAATATTTGTGAGGCAGCAGGGAATAAGACTAACTTTTTTCACTTGGGGGCCAGCTGGGCTAACGAGTCTTGACTTTCCATGGGCCCAACAAAAAAGTTGGGAGCCCAGATGAATTAATACGGAAGTATTAGTATTTGACGTAAACTTGACATGATGGATGGGACTAAAAGATTTCAGACAGCTTTTGATTTAAAGAAAATTAACTTCCATGTACTATAGCAGAAAGTTCTAGCAGATTTTCCATCATATCATTTCCTTAACATCACCAATCTATTTATTCTGTAACTTTCATTTTTAGTTCGCGTCTACGAAGTAGAGGGGGACTATTGGAGTACATGTACCCTCGGCGTCCACGTCCGCGTGCGCGTCCGGAGCCATATCTCAGAAGCTGAAAGACCTAGAACAATGATTACTGGTATGCAGATGCATCATGATGCGACACACATTCTTCCAAAAAATTGAGGTCACATGACCCATTTTTCATGGTTCAATGACTTCGAATGTGTTTGGGGTCCGACTTGATATCTGATACTACATGACCTACAGTCATGCAATTTGGTGTGGAAATGCATCTTGGAGAGTCTGTCAGCATTCCAACCAAATTAGGTCACTTTGCCCTACATTTCATGCTTCATTGACTCAGGTTCACTTTTATGTCGGAGTTTAGTATTCAGGTACTAGGTGTCCTACCATCATGTAGCTTGGTGTGTGAATGCGTCTTTGGGAGTCTGTCAGCATCCCAACCAATTTTGGTCACTTTGACCTTTATTTCATGCTTCATTGACTCAGGTTCACTTTTACATCCGAGTTTAATTCTCAGGTACTAGGTGTCCTACTATCATGTAGCTTGGTGTGTGAATGCGTCTTTGGGAGTCTCTCAGCATCCCAACCAAATTAGGCCACGTTGACCTACATTTCATGCTTCATTGACTCAGGTTCACTTTTACGTCCAAGTTCAGTTCTCAGGTACTAGGTGTCCTACCAACATGTAGCTTGGTGTGTGAATGCGTCTTTGGGAGTCTGTCAGCATCCCACCCAAATTAGGTCACTTTGACCTACATTTCATGCTTCATTTACCCCGGTTCACTTTTAAATCCGAGTTTAGTTCTCAGGTACTAGGTGTCCTACTATCATGTAGCTTGGTTTTTGAATGTGTCATAAGGAATCTGTCAGCATCATACCCTAATTAGGTAACTTTGACCTATATATCATGCTTCAATGACTCTGTTTTTGTAATATGCAGACTTTCGCACAGTGTCAACTTAGACTCCAACAGCAGAATACGATAAGCTGGGGTATGTGGCGAACTTTGCAGGTGGTGGTTGCAGCTATCTTTCTTTTAGGCTTTCAGTTAAAGTAAAACACCTAATATTTTGAGTGCCCTGCAGCTCAATTTTAAAGCATATATTGAAATAGAAAATGAGTTAGAGTAGGAAAAAAATCTCCAGTTTTAAAGTCAAAAGTTATGGAGGATTTATTTAACAGCTTTTGTTTGGGGCTTCTCACATGTATTGCGCCGTCCCTGGTATCTAAGGATTTAACAAAGTCACTGTCTTGTACCCATGCATGGGTCGTTTCCCTGTCCAAAACAATACTATTAAACTGTCGTAGCTTTTCCCTCAATCAGTCAATTTGGGGTTTTAATCAGCTGTTAATTGTATCATCACATTTTTCCAGTGACCTGAAGTATACAACCAATTCTAAAAATACATGTTGTATTTATAGATAACAAAACTATATCTAAGTCCCTGTGCTTACGATTTTCCGATATTTGCATAAAATAAAGTTAAAAACACTTAGAATGTTGAATCTTTATCAGAAAAATAATGTTGAAAGTTGTAAATTTTGTTTTATCTGATTATCAGTTAACAGCTTCAGTATTGGCTGTTCCGTTTAACAAACGAACACTGATGCATAATAACGGTAACAGCCAATCAGCTGTTCTGTTCCTTGAAAATCTCTGCTTTCATCCACGCGTTCATTCAGGGTTACGCGCTAAATCTAATTTTGGAAAAAGGGGAAATACGTGACCTGGAATTAACTCAGTTTCTAGGGACTCCTTGGTATTTCAACTTTTTCATTCGCCAACTGGGCGAACATTTTAGGTAACTGTTGTCGCCCAGCACAATTTTCACTCGCATTGGCGACTGGGCGACCATTAATCTTATTCTCTGGGCAGGGGTATCAAAGTTAAACACAGTGGAATCTAAAAAGTAATTAATGTTTTGGAAAGATAGATCTATGGACTACAAGCAAAAACTTGCCATAAGTGTGTGAAACTTACATTGTAGTACAGCTAAGGCAACCATATGGTGTGCAGGTGAGGTCATCAGATACAGTTCTGGAAAAGATCCACCAAAATTTGGTTCCAGTTGAGCAAGTAGTTCCAGAAAAAAAGATTTTTTGCAATGAATTTCCCATAGGGTCCAACGTTAAGTTTCTATGTGGCGGCCATCTTGGTTGGCCGGACGGGTCATCGGATACAAGTCTGAAAGAGGATCACCTAAAGACTATTTCACCAAAGTTTAATCCAACAGAGAGAGTAGTTCCAGACAAGAAGATTTCTTAATGAATTATCCATTGGGTCCAATGTTAAACTAAGTTCGGCTATGGCAGCCATCTTGGTTGGAGGGCCAGGTCATCGGATATATTTCTGAAAGAGGAATCTCCTAGAGACCCTTTCACCAAAGTTTGGTTCCAACTGAACTAGTAGTTCGAGCGGAGAATATTTTTAATAAATTTCCCGTAGGGATCAATCTTAAACTTCGGTCAAGTCGGCCATCTTGGTTGGTGGGTGGGGTCATCGAACACAATGCTGAAAGGGACCCACCTAGGAACTATTCAGCCAAAGTTTAGTTCTAATTGAGCAAGTGATTCTAAAAAAGAAGATTGTTTAATGAATTTCCCATAGGGTCCTATGTTAAATTAAGTTCGGTTGAGGCGGCCATCTTGGTTGGAGGTCGGAAATGTCGGACATAATTTTGGAAGATCACCGAATGATCATTTCAGCAAAGTTTGGTTAAAATTTGAACAACAGTTTCAGAGGAGAAGATTTTTTTAAATTCATCCCCCCTTTTTTCTATTTTTAGCTTGGCGGCCATTTTGGTTTGAGGGCGGGGTCGTCGGACACAATTTTGGAAAAGGACTATCCAAGGAACATTCCAACAAAGTTTCGTCAAAATTGGCCAAGCGGTTTCAGAGGAGAAAATTTTTTTGTAATTGTTGACGGACGACAGACGGACGACGGACGCAAAGTGATGAGAAAAGCTCACATGGCCATTTAGGCCAGGTGAGCTAAAAAGCGCAATGCAACTCTGAGAAATTGTAAAAAGCTATATCTATCTTGTATAAAGAATCAAGTATAAATTTTTAGTAAAAAACGATGAGGAAAACGAAGTCATTATAAAAATGACATTGAATATAAAAGATTTTCTTGATACTTTAAAGATATAATGCACCGTCTTACATAAAATGTGTATTAAATTAAAAAAATATACTACTTGATATACGCATAATTATGTATATAAATTTTTTTATTACCCAGTAGTTATTTCTGTGAATTCCCCTGTAAAACAATACATGTACAACAAACATCCTGTATAATGTCAAAGGTGTGAGCATGGGGTCTGATTGTCATATTAACCTGATAAAATTTTGGACCTTAATCACAGTAGGTAGTGTGTATGGCAAATTTAGTGGAATCAACAGTAGCTTGGTGGTAGCAGGTTTACTATCGAATTTAGCCATTGCTGTTGCATGAATTTCTTTTATTTTCTTATTTAATTTTTCTCTTCTTTTTTCTTCAAAAACAGTCTGTAATTTTCTCCTTTCTTGGAATTTTTTTCATTTTGATTCAGTTGAAGTTTTAAAAAACGAAATGCTAATACTGCCACGTAAATCCAGAAACGAGAAAAAGGGGAAATATGCATAAGATATTATTTGTTTAGAATAAACTTACCATTGTTTGTGTTTTTATTGTGTTTTAGTCCAATGTCTCACATTAATATTGATATTGTACATGAATCCCTGGGATTTGCAAAAATTTGTTAAACTAATGAAAATCAAGGTTATTTCTCTAATTAGGCGATTGACAAGTTGGACGGTGCGGCTTCAATCATGGGAACTATACAAATCCTTTGATGTACCGCTGCTGCCATGTAAATTTAACAACGATATGCTTATAATACATGTATGTAATGACAGTAAAACTTGAATGTGTGGACACCTGCTTTATTGTCATTTAAAAAAATAACCTATAAAGGTAATTTTGAAATATGCAGATTTACAGAATTACTTTAACAAGTTAACTAAATTTATTATTTGTTTAAGTAATGCCCCTGACTGATAAAAGTGATGCATATATTTCTCATTTATCTAGCAGAGAAAACAGACCTCACATATTTGTTGGAGGGAAATGAAAAGGAAGTTGGAGAATATGAATCAGAAAATGATGAAGAGAGAGGATGCTGTAAGGGTTTCGGTAAGAGAGATGTATATCTTAAGCTCTCCACAAGCAAAGGGTTTAGACATCCATTACCTTTCAATGCTATCATAATCATTAGCTTTTTATACGACCGCCAAAAAATTTGGGGTCGTATTATGTTATGATGCTGTTGTCATCGGCGTCGGCGTCTTCTGTCTGTGGACACATAGGTTTCTGCAACTTTTCTTTTGCTGTGGTGAACCGATCCAAATGATATTTTAAGATACCGGGTAATGATCCCTAGTATGAGTTATGGTGTGGGATTGCTTTTTAAAGTTCCAGCCCCTACCGTTTTCTGGGGAGGGGCCAAATGGGGTTTTTCTCAATTTTTTTTTATAATTTAACCATTTTTCATCAGATTTTGATGGGGTTTCTTTTATTGAATTCCTTGCAAAAAAATCTCAAAGGATGAACCCCTCCCGTATGTCACTATCTATTACCATTATTGAGTTATAAGGGGTACTAAAATG
>JAOXYI010129542.1:0-11797 GCA_028566495.1 Lithophaga antillarum | reverse complement strand
TTTCAAACCTCTTTTGGTCAGAAACTACAGTGCAGATTGAAATGAAAGTTTTCGCTGAATGATCCTTGCAAGGTCCTGACCAAGTGTTGTTATTTTTTTTTTGAGCGCTAGAAAATCCGGAGGACATAGTTTAATATAGACCCCTACGGGAAATTTATTAAAAATTTTCATCAGAACCATTGGACCAAATAAGACAAATTTTGCAGAAATATTGCTTGCAAGGTACTAATAAAGTGTTGTTACTTTTTGGGGCAGTTGGAAATCCAAGGTGGCCGCCACAGGAGTGGACGAATGTACATCTTTGGATTCTTATAGTTTGGTTATTGGCTTATTTGAGGCTAGGTGAGATTCAAGTTTTATTCTAACATAAGTAGATATCGCAGTATAGTAGCCGAAGCTATTTAACGTCGCCATCTCGTTAAAGGACCGAATAAATATTATTTGTAAGTTATCGTCAAATGTTTCGAGTAGAATACTTGTACGTTATAGCATTTACAGTGTACATAAAATAGCCCCATGAACGTCTATAAATAGTATCAAAACAATTCTGCTTGATAAATATTCGTGAGTGTTTATATTTTTTGTAATGAAATTGCGAATGAGTAAAACGCCTTTATAGTTTTATATCAGCATACTTTTTAAATTCATGCTACTACAGAAAAATTCATCTTTATAAAATTTGTCATCTTGACATATCCTATTTTCTACGTCGACAGAATATGATACCTATTAAAAGTTTGAGAAAAAAAAAAACCTTCGAACGATTTAGTCGATATCCTGTTGTTGATGGATCATGATAGCCCAGCTAACGGACTCTAGCTTGACATACACTATGATTAACGGACTTTACATAATGCCTTGGATTACCCTGGCTTGTAATCTTCAGAGGCGAGTTGAATTGACTCAAGACCGGTGAATGACCTTTGAACTGAGGGCGAAAGTAGTGCTCAAATGAATATATGGTTCCGCCATGTTGGCGAAGGTGATGTGATATAGCTGATGACTGTAACTGAAATGTTATTGCTAATTGGAAGATGTAATGCATCAAAAATTTTGGAATACATGTTTGGATTCGTTTATTTAATATAATTGGTTGATTTTTGAAGCCGAACAGACACTCCCATTTCTGGACTTTTTTATCTGGTATGGCAGTATTTGTGTACATTTTCTAGGAGTTCGGAAAATTACGGGAAAAACAGTCTCACTTCGCACCCCGAGATTTTAATCATACATTGCTGAGTTAATTCCGCTCGTTTTCAAGGGTCTGCCATATTTCAACGAAAACTGACGCCCGAGTCACAGCTAATAATGTCCCTATTGCAGGCAATGGGATTCGGATTAGTGGGTTTGATTCATTTATAAATGTAATTATATAAAATACAATTTGTAAACTAACTATAAATGTATCAACAAATGTCTACTACCTAAGTTGTCTCTAATATCACTATAATTCAAAATTTTTAGTTATCTACCTACCCTTAATCTTTGATTTTACTGATCATGTGTAAAACTTTAATCATATCTTGATGTTCCCTTGGAGATGTGATGATGAACTTCACACTGCTTTCCTAGGTCCAAACAAAATTTTGCACCTGAAATTAATTCGAATTTCGATGATACCCACAAATAACATAATACCTGTACAAACAGTGTACACTATTCATAAAGACATTATCACAAGATACCAAAGTGAATTTGGTGCACCATATGCACATTTCAACAAATCGTGTCTTATTTCTGATGACGATAAAAGTTGGAGATCCAAAGAAAATCAAATGTTGAAGAGAGAAAAAAAAAAAATAAAAAAAACCAAAATCACCATGACGTACATCCAAAACCAGGAATGGATACTTTTGCATCAGAGAGATAAACCTTAGTTTTAATATAATTTTAACAATTTTACTAACTGCAAATTTCATAAAGTATCCAAGTAATTTCATGCCGGCACCGAAGCACTGGCTACCGGTCTGGTAAAAACCCTCGGGGACTAACAGTCCACGAGAACTGGCATCGATCCAGAGGTAGTAATACATTACCACAAGATACCAAAGATCCAATACCTGAGTGGGTAAAGGTGTGCCTAAGCTTAAAAACACTGGACTCAAATTTATCTGCTAGGAAATTGAGAAAGGTAATCAGTATGTAAAAGTCACTGAAGTGTCTAATATGTGAACTCATGAGTTATGGTCAGTTTGTATATATTCGCGCCGACTATATACAAAATTTTGCATCCATCTGTCTTCAAGAACACCGCAAACTTTCTGCACTTCGAGATGCACTTTTAGAAAGGGCCTTTGTCTCTGGACTTTTACATAAAAAATTCCAGTACCTATGATTTCAAAATTAATCTTCTCATTAGTTGACCAACTTACAGGACATAACAGAGGTCGAACTATTAATTTACCCATTTTATGAATATTTTATTGGATCATTCTTAAAAACTGGAATTAATAGTTTATCTTTGTCTCTATATTTATGGCCGCGCTGATTGACCTATTTATTACTGCTTTTTGTCGGTGCAGAAATCTATTATGTATTCTTCAGTGATTGCGTGCATTTTCACGCTTCCAATCCAGGAAGTTAAAAATAGTTTTTTAATACGTTTCTTTAATTTCATGCCAATTCTTGCTCTTTTAATCTTTGTATCGGCTTCCCACTATTAAACAAACAATTACGACGTCCCACTACTAAAAATGTTATTGGTAACAAGATTTACCGACAAATTGTGCATTAAGATTAATTAAAAAAAAAAAAGAAAAAAAAAAAAGATTTTTTGCCTTCCTAGGTATTAGAATAATTTTCCACTATCGATTATTAATTTCAGCAATTCTGCCAATGATTCAATGTTATCGGAGAAGAAAATTGTTATGGATATTTTCTACAGGATCTAATGTTAAACAATGCCCTGCGGTTTGACCCGTCTTTGACTTCAGATCGGTATAAAAACACAAACTTTGTAGAGTATCTTCCAGTAATAATTCATGAACAGTTTTTGCCTAAATTTTTCTACTTTTTCTACGAAGATCTGCAAGTGTATTTTTTATACGGTCCTATGTAAAACATGCAATGACGCCCTTTTTGCGTCTCCGATCGGTATTAAAACACGAACTTAGAAGAGGACGATCCAAGAAACATTTCTACAATTGAACAGCATCATTGTATCACTAGTATCTAAGACTAAAGTGAAGACAGTGCTAACATTAAACCCAAGTCAACTTAAAATGCAGAGATTTCGACTCCTTTACTTTAACATGACGACAGAGATATCTCTGTTATTTATATTCCGGTCGTAAAAAGAAGTTGTTATTTTTGTAACACTGTTCTGAAACAATTCCCAGCAAAGTTGTCTTAGGACATTTTCTGCAAAATTCCATGACGACTGCTTTTGTCTGAGACCAACATTGTCCTCAAGACGCACATGCTCTCTTTAATTCAAGTTTTTCCTATGACCAAACTATCCTGTGGACCATGCATGCTCTTATCGATTGATTCGTCCTACGGCCAAAGTGTCCTGAGGACCGGAAGTATACCAGACAAATTTTCCAAGTAGAGATTTGAAACTTTCAAATCTCTGCCTCTGTCCTGAGGACAAGATCAGAAGATTAGAACTGTCATAAAAACAGAGATTTGAATTTTTTTTTTTTTTTTTTTTTTTTTTTTTTGTGAAAAGAGATGTCTTCGGGGGTTTGAAGTTAACTTAAATATTTCAAATTTCTGCTTCTTTTTTCCAGAGCAGAGTTTTTCACCAGAGATTTGAACTGTTTTAAGTTTACTCAATGTTATGTTAGGACTGGTCTTCATTGTATATTATATTTCCAACCCGCACAAAACAAAATCCACAAACCTTGCAGAGGACTATCCAAAACACATTTTTGTCACTCAACAATGTCATTGCATCTGTGATACCTAAAACGATCTTACGTATCTCTAGAGGGAAGTATGTTAAAGTCTGGCCTTCAGTGATGGCCATCCTAGATTTCCGATAGGTACGAATAACACAGTTTGTATTCAAGGAATATCCCTACATACATGACATAGTTAAATTTACACCGGCCATGTGGTCTCTAATAGTAAGATGTTTGAAATCTCAGCCAATCAGAACATATTATTGGCTCTGGGGGTCATGCTTAGTTTCAAATCGACAAAAAAAAAACTTTGTAGAGGACTATCATAGGTACATTCTTCCAAGTCTGTTCCCAATATATAAAGTGTTTTAATGGAAGGAAATTGAAATGTGAAACGCTATCGACAACGATGGGCGACGACAACTGAAGCCAAATGCGGATAATGTTTCTTCAGGTGAGATGAGTTTAAAGGTGAACTTGGTTTCATAAAAATTAAAAGGATGGCATAATATATTTAACAAAATATGTACATCGCAAAACTACAAATTATGCAGATCGCTACAACGTTTCAGATTGACCAGCCGAGTGGATTCACACAAGATTTCTGAAATTTCAACCAATCAGAAACCATGATGTGCAGGGCTGCTACTTTGGATGTTGGACCAGTATGAATGAGAGAACTTTGTACAGGAACAACCACAGCTCGTGTTGATGTAAAATGTCAAGTGGTTCTATATGAGGGGCAATATGAAATTTCAGCCAATCGGAAACCATTTTATCTGTGGCGGTCGACCATATTGAATGTTCGATTGGTACATTGAGGGTATCACTAACCCAGTAGCAGAACTTCAGTACTGCCATGAAATAAGTCGAATAATTTATGAAATTTCCAGTTATAATAAAATTGTATAAACTATATTAAAACTAAGGATCTCCATCCAGTGAAGGAATCCTTAGCTGATTTCGACTGTACTTTTCGCTATTTTTGGTCGTTTTTGCTCTTTAAAGTTTATTTTCTTTTAATTTGCAACCTTTGGATTTGATCACCACTGATGAGACCTAATTTGTTGAAAAACTGTATTTGCAGTATTAAATTAACTTTGGTATCTTGTGATAATATAGCACACATGACACAATTTTTAGAAAACCACACATAAATCATTGGTGAAAGTTTCAGTTTGATCGGCGCCATGGTTTGACCACTCTACTTACATGTAGCTACAGTTTATCTTTTAAAAAAAATAAACTGTATACACTGTAGTTGTGCAGTGTTTGTAAATGTTGTCATAATAGAATTAGGTAAATGACCTACACTAAAACGAAAAATGACAACATATATACAAGCACAAAAGAAATAGTATGGTATAAATATATACTTCGTAGGTTTAGCATAATTTTTCTCCATTTGGAATAATCTGGTCCGTCACTGTAAAAACTATATGTATCATGTAAATGCCCAATTTTCATATAATATCACTTTTTATTATTAAATGCAATACACAGTGATCTATAGTATAGTACTATCCAAATTATCAGACTTTTAATGTAGGAAGCAAAACGATTTGTCAGCGAGTGTCATAGTATCATATTTATGTATTTGGTGATTCACCTAGTAGTATTTTGACCAAAAATGTTTGGTATTGTTTTGTGTGTCAAAATAAAGTAGATTTAAACAATTGTAATAGCTCAAACATAACCAGTTTTGTTCTGTGTCATATACTCTACTAGTCTGAACAAAATGTCAAACGTCTTCTATTCAAGTTCTTATAATTTTAGACAAAATGTGTCTAGGAGTGTTTATAATGTACAAAAGTACAAATTATAGTATTTTTACCTTTCTTCACGTTTCTAAACAATCACCTCTATTTTGGCCTGCATTTTAAACATTTCTCATCAATCTATATTTCACAACTGTCAGGTGGAAATGTATACTTATCAAATTCCCTAAGTTACTCTTGTAAGGTAATATTGTATGACATGTATATGAAGTGATACACATTGATTGTTACGTTGGAAAGAATTATAAAGCACTGAATTTTTTTAAACTAGTAATTTTTTATCTTCACATGGAAGTGTGCAAATTATGCAGACATGAATAGTAGAAAAAACAAGAGCCACTGGAAGGATAGCATATCCCCGACTGCACAGCGACCACTAATTAGTTTCAGTAGTACTGACAGATTTAAAATATAAAGTCATAATGTTCATTGCAATGATATTATTTCAGTTAGGTTTATCAGTACTAGTAGTTTTGAGTAATAAAACATGTGATAGTCATGAATTTTTAACACTTTCAAGTAGGCTGTGATGACTTGATTTCTGTTAAATTTTAGCATGTGTCAACAGTGTCACAGTAGCAAGTATTATGATATGTTAGAACTTTCTGTGTAAAGAAAAACTATTGTCAAATTCTTGTTTTTATTAATTTCGAGGATTTTCACTGAACATAACTAGGTCGCAATGACATCCAGTACATGTCAACATTGTGCCTGTTACGATATTTCAGCAATAATGGTAATTACGATATACCACAACTGTATGTTTAAAAAACAAAATGTTTCTGATACTCCTTTCCAGGAATTTTTAAAGATTTTCAAGGCCTTAACTAAGACAAGATGACTTTATTTCGGTAAATTTTCTCTACGCAATCAATAATATTCACAATAATGAATATTTCAATGTGTTACAACCTCATGTTTAAAGAAAAGCATCATTTTCTAAGATTTTCAAGGCACATCGTCCTAAATCTGGTTACATGTAGCACACGTCAACATTGTTTACTATTATGAACACTATTATATATCACATCCCTTTTAGTCTGAAGAAAGGTTCTCGGGGTCCCTCTGCCTTTAATAGTTTGAGGATTTTCAAGGATCATATGATAACACCTAAACGGTAAAAGGTGGAGATCCTATATTGATACATGTGATTCGAAACATTGTATTTGCATAACAATTTATAGGTTTCTATATATATATACCACTAGATTTATGCAATGTTCATATTTCAAGGAATATAAATCTGGAACACCTAAAGTTAACCGATCCGGTGACATGTGTCATACATCGATTATTTAGAATCTTGCATCATAAATTTGGAACTTCAACTCCTTGTAGGTCTAAAACAGACGATCACGCTAATTTTCTACCCTGAATTTTATAATATTTTCAATATTCGTTTTTTAAAAAGTCATTGGTTATTACTCCAAACGGCGTACATCGATTCTGTCTAAAGATTAACTTGACATTTTACGGTTCAATATTCAAGTCGACAATAATTTTGATATAATTTATCACAAAGATCTAAATTTAATTGACAGAAAATAATTTAAACAAAGAAAATGTGATACTTGATTTTGAGAGGGTTACCTTGCATGATCTGCGAGATGTTATCCACAATGAAATTAACTCAAACTTTTAAAGCTTGGTTCATATGGCATATAAATATCGGACACTAAGATATATATACTGTCTGAGAATCATAATTTGACTTGGCATGGTCATTCACATGGATTAATTTGCAGATCAGATTGAAATAAAGGTCGTTTGTTGTTTTTAATGTACGATATTAATTGTAAAATGTTCCACTTTGCAATATTTATATGTAAACTTTGACTGTTAGTCTCTTCTTCTTCTAAAGTAAGGGCTCAGAAAAATTTGATACCAAGTATGTGTTGTAAGACATCATATCATTAGTCTCTGATAGCCTGAAGTCACAATTTTTGGATTCCAATTTTCGTTGATTTCGTGATTCATTCAACCCGAACAAACAAAACACCAATAAAACGGAAATTTTAATAGAACTACAATGAGGAAAAACATATTTAAGAAGTATGAAACCAATTAAATACATTTTCGCAGAGTACAAAACTTTGTAGCCACGATTAACGAAACGTTCACTACATTTGAAATAAATGATCGTAATTTTTTAAATATTGACACTAATGCTGATACAGTGTTGTGGAAGTCAACTGACATATTGTTAAAAGTAAAATTGTAATATATATGTATAATGTTGCTGTCTTGGGAACTGAAAAGTGCAGCCATAAATTGTATTAGTTCCAGAGATCCTAAACCCTACACATAGTGGATATTTACAGACATTAGGGGCCGTTTTTCAAATTTATGTTTTGTGTGTCGTTCGATTATCTAAGGTCAGTAATTCTTCGTTGTTTATTTGTTGCGACCGTAGCATAAACAGAAGGCGCTTTTCATTATTTTTTATTTCTAAATTTTATTTGGAAATGTAAGCTAGATCAGGTAAGTATTATTTTTCTTCAATTCGCATATATCTTAATTAATTACGCAAAAAAAAAACCAAAAAAAAAAAAACAAACAAACAAACAAATAAACAAACTTTTTACTAAAATATTAAAATATACGGGTAATACATCTTAACGAAAAATATAGACTGACAATTTAAAAAAATACCAAAAACATTATACACGAAGTCACTGCATAATAAAAAGGACAAAAACACTTACTTTCTTCGGATGTTACATGTAAGGCCTTCCGGCCTGTTTCAACCGATGTTTATTAACTACAGGGACGTCATAACAATTGTTACACATAGTGCATAAGAAAGTCGTAGAAAGGATCTGCTGGAAAATTTGGCTAATGTAGAAAAAAATAAGAAAACAAAAAAACACAAGTAAACTAGATCATATCAAAACACCCCCAACATAATGATTATAAAGAAACAGAACAAAACTATATAGATAAACAGACAATAAATAAAATGAAAAGTATACAACACTGTCCAGGACAATTTTACAATTCCAATTTTTGCAAATTGACTTTTTTTCATTTCTGAATTTAGAATCTTCACCTAATACTGAAATCATTCTTCATAATCTTTTGAAAAGTTTCGCACTTTTTTTTTTCGTTGGACCTCCCATTCATGTTTTACAGCGAATTTTACTCAAATTTCCTCAAGGAAAACTGCTTTTCCTCGAGGAAAAGTCCATTTTCTTCAAGGAAATTTCTTTCTCGAGGAAAAGTGTGGAGATCAAATTTCCTCAAGGAAAATTAAAAGATTCGCATTCTTTGAGGAAATAATTTATTTCTGTTATATCCTAGAGCAAATTTGCGTTTCCTTCAGGAAAACTGAATGCCCTGCTTTCCTTGAGGAATTCTACAAAGGTTTAATTTTCCTCAAGGAAATTTAGACCATTTCTCTTTCCTCAAGGAAATTTTCAAGTTCTCTCTTTTCTTCACGGAAAAAATACACAATTATTTTTTCCTTGAGGAAAGCTTTACAACTGATTTTTCCTCAAGGAAAATTTGTATCATTTGTTTCCTTAAGGACAATTAAGTGCTTTTTCTTGAAGAAAATTGAAATTATTTGTATCTCTTTTGATAGATTGACTGATTGAGGTTTGTTTAACAAGAAGTCAACGAACTTTCAACTGTGTCAGGGCTAGAACAAATTATACAGCAATGTTATACTGTACGATGCATGTATAATACCTCGATAGACCAGCACGCTGAGCTGGAATTTTATAGTGGTATTTCGTAAAAGCAACAGTTGCCAGTAACACATGTCATCCCGCTTGGACACATTATTCTGCCTCCAAGCTGATCAGTCCTTGCTCTGCCAGCAGACAATGAACGTCGTACTGATGTTACTTTTCGTGGAAATGTGGTCAGGCAACCCATATCTAACGTCAAAACGATGTTGCATAGACATCCCCTATTTACTTCGATTTTGGTATCAAAATACTAACATCAATTCGACATACTATGTCAACGTTGAGCTGACGTTAAAATGGTTAAAATTGAATCGACATATTTATGTTATCTGACTAATTGTTAATTTCGGCCTGTTTCAGGTTAATTAACATTCACTGGTATACCCATTATTAAAGGACATTCAAATATCTATGATTGGTAATAATTTTAAGGCGAGGAGTAAAGAATCACCAAAACAAAATTAACTAACCAATAAAGAACATTGATACAAATAGTAAGTTGATTATTTAAAACAAAATTAATATTCTAGCACCAATCTCTATTTAGATTTATTTCCATCTACCAGCCAGTTTTTGTAGTCGATAGGTTCCGGGTTCCACTAGTTATCGTTCCAATTAAACAGGAACTTACGTGAGCTATGTACATGTCTTATCTATTCCGTTCCCATAAGTGATAAATATGAAAATTAGTCTTAAGAAACCTGTCAGTCATACAACATCAACTTTGGACTTGCGTCTATTCCTTTGTCTAGTCGTATGTATAACTCTTTCAACAGCAGATTATCGGTGGATTTGTATAAAGAATTCCAGGACAGGAAGAGGAAAGTAAAAGACTTGTAAGAACATGTGCACAAGCTAGAAAGCTTGACAAGTGCTCTGAAGGGACATGTGAGAAGTAAGACTCTGCTTATCGTATATTTTCATAAAAAGTTTTTGAAATATGAAGAAACTAATTGTGAGGAAAATAATTTATCCATTTGCGTCTTTTTCACAACAAACAAAAATCGATTTTTCCATACACTTAGAATAAATTCTGCGTAATAAGCCGGTCTTTAGAAATATACGGTTTTGTCCATTGAACAAGTAAAGTATTTTTGAAAAATTTGTCCACCAAACCGGAAAAAAATATCGTCACGTACAAAGGTCATTACATCGCAATGTCATTTTGTTTACACCTTTATAAGATTCAGTGTGGTATTTCACAAAGTAAGCTGGCACTTTTTTTCACCATGCTTTCTGAAGACGTTTTACATGCAAGTTTTTTAACAGTTTTTAGAAATGAATATGGCATTGTACTATACAAAGCATGAAGAAATCCGTAGAATTTTTAGAATTCACAGCTGGTAAACACTTTTGGGTGAGTAAACTTTGTCAAATTACTTCGGAAAATCCTCATTGGCTGCATAAAGTATAGACGCAAACTGTAGAAAGAGGTTTTGTAGTTAATATGGAAGAAATTGAAATATATAGCTTTCTGTCGGGGTACTGATGTCACTCTGGTATTCAGTAAAAATAAGGCAAAGTCTTAAACATTTATCCTTCGCAAAGGTGCCAGAGATCTGATGTATGATTGTCAAAATCTCTTACGTAGTGCAGTTTTGTGTACATGTCGGGTTTTAAGTACGTCATTCACATGCAGTTACAGTTGCTGTATTGACAGAACTAATCACATTTGTGATTTAGGTTGGACATTTCTTGAACAACCTAAGGGTCTTAACAGTAGGGAAATCTCAAGTGCTTATAGATACTTGAAAACTTTTAATAAAGGACAGTTCAAAACAATGTGATATTCTGATTTTTTTTGTGGTGTAAATACTGTTGTCAATAGATGTAGAGATCACATAATTTGTCATTTTCCGGAATGATGAATTCTTATTCCATTGTCACAATGAATGTTTTTGAAACTCAGATCGATAGATCTTTTTGTTACTACCTGAAAACCCCCATTCCCTCCCATGACAATATTATTAACAATCTTGTTATTACTTATACAATATAAATTGTGATATTTTAACTTTGTAGTCGTGATTGGAGCATATCTGGCCAAGCTATGTCCTTTTTGCTTTTTAAGCTCTCCGAAAAAATTTCGGGAGAGCATAAAGTTACCGCTTTGTCCGTCCGTCCGAATGTTAGTTTCCGGATGACAACTTGAATACCATTTAAGACCTTGAGTTATAGTTTTGCGTATTTATGACTAACGGTGAAATACAGGTCAAGTTCGATTTTGATCGTGATGGCATGTACGGTTCAACGGTTACGCCCCTTGAAAATATGAAAAATGGTCAAATTTGGGGTTTCCGGATGATAACTTTAATACTTTTTGAAGGCTTGAGTTACACTTTTGCATATTTGTTATTGGCAGTAAAATACAGGTCGAGTTATATTTTGACTATGAGGACATGCACGGTGCAAGGGTTTTGCTCCGTGAAAATGCAAAACAGACAGAACCCCCCTTCCCCCCCCAAAAAATGTCAAATTTGTG
>JAOXYI010129432.1:0-11799 GCA_028566495.1 Lithophaga antillarum | reverse complement strand
AAAAAAAAAAAAAAAAAAAAAAAAAAAAACAACAACAAAAAAAACCCCCCAAAAAACCAAAAACTTTTTACACTGTTGGAAACTAAACAAGTCGTCGTCGTATTACTTTTACTCCCATAGTTTTACCAATACCAATTTGGCAATTTGATGACATATGCGAGATTGCAAAATTGTCACATTGGTGGTAGAATTGATATACTCTATGGAGTAAAGTTTTCTTGTATAAACAGGAAATTATAAGGATTACTTTCCGAGATTTGTACCTCTGAGTGATATGAAATGTTTTTCTTTCTTGTTTGTCAGCTGATTTAAGATAATGAAAGGGTCAGTATGACGAAAAGTAAAGTGTTCAATTGTGCTAACGTTGACCAAATCATATCAGTGCAAGTCAGACAAGACTCCCAAACCCAAATTACACAAGAAACACCCAGATCAGTAGTTATATTGAAGGTTAAAACTTTGTTACGAAACAGAGCTATAAATTTTGGAGCGCCACCAATTATTCGGAAACCATTCATAATTAAAATACTTTGTGGACTGCCAAGATCGGCTGAAGTGTTAAGGGCTGTTTGACAAAATAAAATCCACAATGGAACAGTTAGTGTATAAACCGGGTTAATGCTTCATGTAAGGACTTTGAAATGGAAAATATGAGACGAAAATGAATGAGTTGGATCGAATAAGATCTGAATGTCTGTAACTACGAATATTGTTGGATTAGAAATTACAGTGTATAATAATGTAGAAATGTAATGAAAGATCTGGAAACAATTTTCAGTTTGGGTATCTACTTTTACTTTGCCTCAATGTATAAGAGGATATAAAATGTAATGCTCCCAAATGTTTTATGTATTTGGCTTACCAATATTTTTGGTCTCGAGAGTAACTGATAAAGAATATTCCAGAAACACGTATCGTGGGCACTGAAATTCTTAGCATACGTTTATATTGCTATAGGGAGACAATGAGAAAAAAGTATGATCTTGCTTTTCTGATAGGATATCTATAAATACAATTTAAAAAAGAGAAGCTTTTATACAATTAGAAGTATTTGTCAATTGTCTACAATTAATCGCAACAATCTGAACTTTCCGTGCCGTAGTTACTCGATGCAGACAGATTAAACAATCGACGTACTATTTTACGATGTCACGGAAATGATGTAGAATATTCTAGATAAAGAAGCCCGACTTGTCAGAATATATCCACAGTCGGAATAGTCGTAAAAGGACTTGTTAAAAATAAAACAAAAACAAGTGCATGCGAGGCATAATGAAGAAACATTTGAACGGAACTATCGGGAACTTACTGCCAAAATACGAGACCATCTGATAAAAAAGGAGAAAGAAAACTCGAGGATAAAATCAAATTCTAATGCCACAGCAGACGTAACGTCAATATTTATTGGATGACGCTCAAAATTGGAGATAACTGTATTGTATTTGAATATTTGCCTACGTCAATCTAAAATTTTAAAGTCGTAAATATCCATTTTACTGGCTCCACTAACGCGTCGCCAGTTAAACTCAAATTACGGCAGTAAAATCACCATTTGACGTATTTAAACATAATACATTTATCTCCTAATTTCACTAACTTGATGATTACGATGAAGATTAATCCCAAGACGGGAAAGACTATGGAAGAAGTCTCCGTTCGAACTATCATGGATTATTTTTTAAAGTAGACCTGGAAGGAGTAATAAAAAAGAAGTTCGGATGTACTTTGGAGAGATTCAAGTTGTATTAGAAAGAGAAAGCCGAGAACTGCTGAAAAAAAATCGCGGACTTAGAAGTTCATTTCAGCAATCCGTAGCGTTGAAAGAAAGGTTGTATATATTCGTCGAAGAAGTGTTGAATGCTCAAACATATAGCGCGTGGAGATCTATATCAAACAGTGGAATGTGTTGGAGACGAGATCTATAATAACCATGACTGAGCAAGTAACTATAAGAAATGGGAGATAGAATTAAAGTTCGTTGAACTGAAAGTTCAGGTAAGTATACGAAGTCTCTTTGTCTGAAATCAAGAAATATTACTTATAATTCACATTCCGGAACAGTTAGTCAGGTATCTCGATTTCTTGTTGTTCCGTTATGTTCTGTCTCTTTTTTTTATGGGATGCCGTTTCTCGTGATGTTAAATGTTGGTCCTTCCTATTATATGCTTTCTGAAAAGAATTTCATATTATATCGTTTAATATAAGAAATTAAACGAGTAATACGCCTAATTTCTTCGTTTTTATTCATTTAAATACTAGTAACCTACAATTCATCAGTTCAAAAACCGTTTCGTTTGTGTTTACGGCAACCATGTAAAAAGCGAAATCAGCTGCTCTTAGCGCGATGAATAAGAAAAATAAGAAAGAAAAATGCTAGAAGCGAAAAATAGGAAGTTCAAAATACCCAATATACAAAGTACCCTATTTGTACATGCACTGAGAAAAATAAATAAAAAAAAAATATCCCCTAAAACAAAGACTTACAAATGATAAAAAAAGTTAAAAAAACAAAAAGTTTTTGCATTTCTAGACAATTCATAACCTTTACAGGTTTATGGTTTTGTACCGTTTCAGAGCAATCTATCACTTAAAGTTGATTCAAAAAGGTTTCGTATTGATCTTACAATCAACATTACTAATGTAAATTAAACAATCCAGCCATATATAACATGAAATACTCAGTACATTTATTTTTAACTATAAATAGATAGTGTTTAACACAAAAACGTTATGACAAAAATGTCTATTCTGTGTTTTGGATTTTTGGGGCATAATCTTTAGCAGGGAAGGACCATTTCATTTTTAGAGTTGACAGGGGCTGGAAGAAACTTATGGCTCTGATTACTTTTTTCTCCGAAAAATTTAGAACCGTGAAAAAAATTTGGCTAAGAGGCATTCTTGAATTTTTTTACACACACACACACGAAAAAAAGAAAAAGAAAATGCTCATACCCTTTTCTGATTAATATTTTTTCTTCAGTTTAGACCCTGATTATTTCTTTTCACGTTTACCACAGTGATGGAAATTTTTCCGATATTTTTTAAAGCCCCCTCCCCCAAATAAAATTCAAATGGTTCTTCCCTAAACATGATCTGTATTTATTTTATACAGGTAGCTCCTGAACTGTATATCCAGTAATATTTCGAAGATAAACCTTCTATACTGTTACGCATCTGATAAAATAACGGAAACAAAAAAATAGTCGACAGTTAACGCATTGAAATCTAGAATACATACTAAATAGAATAAAACATATTGTTTTAGATAAAGAATTCTGTAGAATATTGATTATGTCTGTTTTTTGTTCTATTTAAGGGAATTGCTTTGAATTATATGTTGTAACGATCAAAGTAAATTCGTGACTGAAGAAATCCACTCCGTCAATAAACCACATGAAGTAATGATTTTGAAAATAGTCATCAAGTGTCGAGATTGCAGTAGTGTCAATAATTGTTAGTTTGGATTAATAAAGTGGTGATAAGACTTACTTGTAACTGTTTGATACAAATCTTGGTGGTGGAATAGGATTCAGTTCTGAGCCATGAATGTGGGAATATATATCACACTTTTAAACAGAAAAATATGTACTTCTAGGACAGTTTTGGTAAATAACGGCCGAAATTTTCAATACTAAAATTTTCACACTAAATAACTTGAAAAAAAAGATTGTATAACGTGTGGAACAATGAGTAAATTTTTCATTGATTATGTGTAAAAACGTATGAATTAGGTAGATAGATGTATGTCCCCGTATAAAAAAAGTATGTAAAAAGGGTGGATCTCAAGGCCGTTCAATTAGACAATAAACCAAGAACGCGGAAATTAAAAAAATATGGAGAAAAATAGTTCTTATTATTTAAAGGGCGAGAAATTACCAATTTCCGATAGCTCATATACAACAACTATGCAAACAATGTCGGACACTAAACTATGCAGATTTTAAACATAAGTATATGCGCTAAATATTCATCTTCAAGTGATTTTTTATGTAACAAAGGATAAAATAGATAGTTTTCGATCGCGCACGTACAATGTAAAAATGCTGAATGGGTCAACATTGCCACATTAAGATAATGTCTTTAGGATTGATTGAATAATAGACGCAACATGCTACTGAGATACTTTATGCAAAGGTTAATAAAAATATCAAATATCAAACTAACATCTCGCATGTACATTTATTATCCTAAAACCGAAGACGTTCTGACCTTTTGAAGATGACTGTTATGGATGGTGTGAAGAGTTACTAATTTCTAAAATCTATGATCAAATACCGTTACATAACGACAAAGCACATTTCTAGCTGTAATAACCATCTGGATTAAAATACATGTCTTTGAAATCAGCTAACTTGGAATGTCCAGATTAGAGTTATTGTTAGGTTTGTGGTATGGGTTAAATCTATAGTCAGGTCTATGCATGTGGTTAGGGTCGAATGTTACACATATAGTCAAGCTTATATACAGAATTTGCGAAAGACTTAGGATAAGGGTTGGTGTTAGCATTGCTGTTAGGATTAGATATTGATTTGGCTTTAGAGTTAACTATATCATCTTAGAGCAGGGAAAGAAAGAGGATTATATTAGGAGGTCAGATGGTTTAGCATTAGGTCTATGGTAAGGATCAGGTGTACATTTATGTAGATAGTAAGGCTTATAACAGAAATGAGAAAAGAGACGGCATGAGATTTCGGGTTAAGGTTACATGTAGTTAGTGTTTTGATTGTTATTATGAATAGATATAGTGCTGAATATAAGGATATCGTGAAAATAGAAGAAAGAGATGGGTTAGAGTTAGGGTTAGTGCTAGTGGTAGGATTAAGGTTATGTATATAGTTAGACTATAAGTTGAATGGGGAAAGAGGAGAAGAGTTTTGGTTTCAGATTTGGGTTAAGTTAGATATTTTATTTACTGTCTTTACACCGCACATCAAACAATAACATTTTATTTTACAAATGTCCTTTCTTTAAAGATCTTTCCAGTGATGTATGAAAAGAAAGTTATTCTTACTCAGTTTTGATGAAAATGCAAATTTTATCAGTTTCTGTTGAGTTGACGTGTTTTGTTTCGACCATTTTCAAAAGTAAAAAGCTAAAACAAAAAAATAAAGACAAAACAAAACAAAAAAAAAAAAAAAAAATGTTAAATTTGAAAATGTTGTTACTTATTACTGCTGTTTAAACATTTAAGACTTTACTCTCAAATAATTATTTCATTGCACTGTATGGTCAATCTATAAATTAAATTTCACCAAAACAACTGTATTCTTATCCCATGTTTTATCCCACTGTCAATACAGTTTCGTCTATATTTCGTGGTACGACCAAAAATGTCATATTATTTCCCTCCGCACAGTTGTGAGTGAGATATAGCAAAGGGCTCTGTCTGTCTGTCTGTCACTCTTTTGTTAAGGCGATTACTTCAGCATTTTTTGGGGTACTTTTTAATAATATTTTATGGGAAACAGTTACTTATCAAAACCTTGCTTACATTCGTAAATAGAATGAGAAGAATACCGAAGTTCACAAGTCACATATTCATAGGACCAGAAAAGAGTGTTATCAACAAAGGATCAAATACAAACACAAACACATAGACGTAGAACACAGATACAACACTGAAAACTAAAGCTAGAACAATACGAACTCCCATTTTAATGAGTAATATCGGACTACTATTTGTAAATGAGCAAAACCAGACAATTATTTTTGGCCAAAAGCTTGGTTTTTTTAATTAAAAACCCCATGATTTTAAGAATCAATCTTGGTTATGGGAGTATTGCAATTTTACCAAATGTTTCAATAATATTTTGTAGGAAGAATAAACAAGCCAAAAACCTTGTACGAGTTCGAAAATACGTGATATCGGACTTTTTTTCGAGGAGGGGGTGGGACTTCTTTTAAGTTCAAGTAAAAAACAAAAAATGATTTTGAAATGTCATCTTTAGTTGTCGGAAAACAAGATCATTCTTAAAATATTTCAATAACGATTTACAGAAAAGCATATAGATACCAAATTTTTCCTTGGTTCAAAGGTGAGTGATATGGGACAATTATTTTGGGTGAACATTAGGGTAATAGTATCGTCAAGCTTATACATAGAAAGGGAAAGAAACAGGGTTCTATTGAAAGCTGTAATCAAAGTATTCACGCTAACCCTAACCGCTTTCCTAACACTATGGTTAGGGTTAGTGTTATGTCTGTGGTTACGATGAACTATGCATTAGGGTTTGGGTTATGTATAGCGCCAAGCTTATACATGGAATGGACAAAGACATTGGGTGGGTTAGTTAGGGTTATGGTTAGTGTTAGGACTGTGGTTAAGGTTAGAAGGTGTAAGTATGGATTAACGTTTAAGGTAAGATGATAGTAAGATTTGCACAAAAATGAGGACAGATTTGGGAGTGGTTTACAGTTAGGGTTAGGACCGATATTAGAATTGTGGTAAGGATTAGATATAGAGTCAAAGGTATGATCACATATGTATTCAGGGAAATGGGGAAAGAGAAAGGGTCGGGTCAAGGTATATAATGCAGAAACAAACAGTAACGGTTTAGAAGTATGGTTACAGTTAGTTTAGAAATAAGGCTACGGTTAGATATAGAATTACGCTCAGGGTTTGATTTGTGGACAGACTTGCGAATAAGATGAGGTTCTGTTGACAGATAGGGTTAGATTCAGGCTATTATAAAGAGTTGTACAGATTTGTATTGGTTTGCACAAAGACCTGAAGTAGACTTGCAAATCGATGGAAGTGATAGAATGAGGAAAGAAATAGGTTAAGTGAAGATTCAGAAATAAGATCAATCTATGGACAGGTATTTAGATTTAGAGTCAAAGTTAGTGTTTGGTAAAACGTTCCTGAAATAGGACAAATAGAATAAAGTTTAAAGCTAGTGGTAGGGTTAGGAATGAGCGTAACTGTAGATAAGAATCAATATTAGGATTAGGTATATAGGTAAGGTTAAAGATGAAATGGGAAAAAAAACTATTGGTGGGTCTTGTTAGAAGTAGAATTAATAATGTTAATATTAGTTCTGAAATTAAAGGCATTTATTACTAGATTTATTGTCAGGTTAGGGTTGGATATCAGGCCATTTATGCGCCACATTTTGTATGTCGTTTCTGAAGAGTGACATGCAGCATATTTTGTGCTTTCAACATGAATCGATCCAAAGTTGAAGTTTAAGAGTATTCTGGATACCAAGTGGAGGAGATATGACGGTTTTCGTATATTCCTTCCGCGAAACGACATATAAAAATTAATAACAGTAACACCTTCCAAAATCATGAGAATCAAGCGTTTCGTAATAAGTTATTAAAGTTTGCAAGTGGTTGTAGCACTGGCGTTCGGTCATATTATCAGGTGCCATAACTTGTATAATGACAAATAACGATAACAATTGATATGTAGCTGCATCTTGGGTATTACAACAAGGTGTAACCATAATCTGCAATTCCAGCTTGCGTGACTTTAAATATTTGTATTTAGATCATTTCGCATGTACTTTATAATAAGGATACTTCAAATATGGATATAAATTGAGAAGTATTGTATTACTAATTACAACAAGAACACTTTGACCTGCACATTATTTCAACTTTTTCTAAGTTTTGCATTTACCTCTATTTCCAAAAAAAGATTTGTACTATACATGTACCTGGCAAAATCATGAGACTTCACATGTGAATTAATCTTGGGCAGTATTACACTATCAAAAGTATTACTGGATTACTTCATTGCATGGTTCAGTGATTCCAGTCAAGCATCGTGTATCGATCTGTTTAGTTGCTTGGGATAAATTGTTGGAGTTTAGAAATTTTCTGACTACCAAACTTACTAGGGGAAGAAAAATGCGTTACCAGCTAATCGGTAAAACCGTCGATCTTTGGTAGGTGTCTGGCAATCTTAACGCATGGAATAGGTCGAGCAGGATTCAAACTAAAGGCAGCGGCGTTACGTCAGAGGTCAAGAATGAACAACTTGGCCACCCAGATCACCAGTTTAGTGGGTCCTATATCTTTAACTATGAATGACTGATTTTGTATATTACTCAACTATCAAAGTATCAGTGTTTCGCCATTGCCTACAAACGAAAGTGCTTATGTGGATGCGTCTTGGGGGTGGGGATTACACCCTGCCAACTATATTTGGGTCAGCTGAAGCTACTTTATTACGTTTTGTGAAAAAGTTATTTCTCAGGCCCTCTAAATGCATATATAAATATGAAGTACACCAGTTTTTATATCATAACCCACAGTGGAGGCAATACATTGCAATAACTTCTTACAGACATTGCAAAGGGATTCGCAGATTTCAGATAACTCGTGTTACATGTATAGAGGGATATTGGTGGCCAAGTGGTTAAGGTAGCTTACTCATACCTAGCAGGCTAACACTGCTGTAGTGGGTTCGAGTTACGCTCGCTCCGCTTCATGTGTTAAAGTTTCCAGACGCCTACTTAAGGTTGGAGGTTTCATCGGTTCAGTTGGATAGCTGTCCGGGATTTACTCCCCCAAAATCTAGAAGCTGCGATATAGCTGAAAGTTGCTGAAAGTGACGACACCAACAACAGACCGTATCCTTACACGTATAATTATTTTGATTAAACTCATTCTCTGAAATAAAACCTTATTTATAATATCATGTTAAAACAAAAGTGGCAAAATTGGCGTAGGCAAATTATATATTTGCTGGCTGAAAAGGCAACAAACAAATACTGTATCAAGATTCTATCAGTGGTGTGATATTCATGTTGCACTATAATTAAAATATTCTATTCTATACTATACAAGATAAACATTTTGCGTCACAAGGACGATTTAATAATCCCGATGATTTAGCATTCTCAAAGGACAATACATCTGCTACATGATATTTAAATGTCGTATTCGACAAGATGATGATCGGCTCGCGTAATGAGTAAAAGCAGATGGCTTTGCGAATATTGCAATCAAACATGCTAGAAATGTTAGAAGTACATTGTACTTATAAATGCCTCATATCAACAGGATTTATCATCATTTGGTCTTTTAAACAACATGTTAACGACCAGTATCGCTTTTTATATGTTGCATTGAACGAGTGGGCTGAATGAGGTCTCATCCTGGATTCTCTAAGAAAAGTGAAAATTTAGAAATCCTGAGCATATCGGATAAAAATCTAAAAATTGCAAGCCCTTAAAAACTGGGAAATGAAGCCTAAAAAATTTTGCAAAACAACGAATTATTAAGTACATCATCTTAAACGTTGTTAAAGGGCGTTTACTGAATGACACGCTTAACTGAGTAGTCCCTGAGTTTTCGCTAAAATGTCTGGGCAAACTGTTTGTCCCTGAAAAAAAAGATAATATATCGAATTTCCATTGGTAAAATCCTGCTTTCCCCATACCCCAATTAATCTCCTTCCATCTGTTGATTGCCACTTCCCGAATTTCGAATGAAAAATAAAAAATAAATAAAATGTTTTCAGGAAATGCTGCATCATATTGTTACAAAAATATTTATCATTCAAAACACGGTTCCTTTAAAAATATCAACCATTGATGACGACATTGTAAACAGAATAATTTTGTTTTGACCGATTATTGATGGTTAATATTACTAATTTCTGTACTGACTGCATATTAAGCATTTTCGACCGCAATTAAGTTAATAGTCGTAGATGATGATGATTTTATTCTATTACAAACAATAGGCTTGGAAATATAGAAAGGGTAAGGAAAGTATGTTCGCATTAATCTGCTCTACAGAGAAAAAACCGTTCCAAAACATATAATATGACTACAGACATGAATGGCTTGGTGGGATTAACGCACGACCAGAAACCTACCCCCTTCTCAAATCAAGCACAGTGACAAATGGGATTTTATATATTTAGTGATAACAACAATGCCCAAACCATATCTAGAGTGACCCAAATAATTGGAAACTAAGAATAAAATCAGTAAAATGCAGTTTTGTTGATGATCAGTGATTGAAATTATTGTTCAAAGAACAGTTAATCTTTGTATAAAAGAAACAGTGTCGAGAAGATGTATTCCATTCGATTTTACAATGTAAATGTTACAACTTTTTATTCTGAAACTTTTATAACACTGTGGGTGAATTCAATAGTTAATTTAAATAAAGCACAGAATGCTCATTGCATGCACTATCAACAATAAATTCAAAATGTACAGTTTTTTTCCGAGTATCCTGATTTTTTTATTTTAAATACATGATTACAATCGTGTTCTGAAATGATAACTATATATACATTTTTTACTAAAATTTGCAAATCTGAGATGAAAAAGAAACAAGCATTGACATGGTAACCTTTTCGTTAAACACTAAGTATTACACATCGAAACGCGAGAAACTCCTCTGAACCATTTTACCAATCAACTAATTACTAAGCTAACCAAGTTTCTCAGATATCCCTGGCGACAATACAATGCCTGTCATATTACTTATCAAAAGACACATTAAACCCTAATTTTTATTAGTCTATTCTGGGGAGACCGGGAGATAGGGTAGACGCCAGGGGATGTGGATCTAGAGATTGGATATAGACAGGTGTAATCCGGGAGACAAATTTCGATTTATAGTTCAACAGACCACTTGCGAAGGAGGAGTTGGGGCATGGGTCTAGAGCAAGGAGACCGTATATCACTTCCTCCCACTCATCTCTTAACATCCTAGCTAAGTTTTCGTTCAGGTGGCAGTGATGTATCAGAGTTATGTATCTTTCAGTTTTTCAAAATGCCCTAGACAAGCAACAACCTTTGAATTCTAGTTGCCAAGCTCATGCAATCACATTTTGGAATATTTTAATATATATATTGATAACCACTGCTGGGAAGCCCCAGTAGGCCACATACTGATTTAATTTTTCTTTTTCTTTTTTTTTTTTAACAAAAATAAAGTTTGTATTGTTCACTTCTGATTTTCGAGGGCTTCGTTGTTTCGAACAATATCAAAATATAAAATCAGTTAGTGGCCGAATTCCCTCACATGGATAGTGAAAAAGTCGTGCTGTTTCACTCTTTAATTTCAAATGCAAAATTGCTTTATCAAATTATTTCCGAATAGACACAAAAACTAGAGGCTCACTTTAACACGTATCGCTCACCTGGTGATAATTTGACCGGTTATCAGAAACTGAAAAATATGCAAATGTACCTCAGACAGTTTCCTATGGATTCTCAGATTACACTATGTACTACAGAACACAAACTTCGTAAAGGACCATTCACTGATTATTCATGAACACTTCTGTTTAAATTGTCTCAGTTATTTCTGAAAATAGATCTTGAGGCATATTTTCCATAAGGTCCCACGTTGAACTATATCATGTGGTGGTGGTCATCTTGGATTTCAGATCAGTAAACTTTGCAAACTTTGTAAAGCTCATGATCGTTCATGAACACTTTTTGTTAATTGTCTCATTGGTTTTTCGTGAGATCTTTGGACATATTTCACATTAGGTCCTATGTTAAACTGTCCAGTGGTGGCGACCTTCTTGAATGTCGGATCGACATAAAAATATTGTAAAAGATCATTCAACGATCTTTCATGAATCTGTTGTAATGTAATTTTTTGAATCATTTCTGAAAAAAAATGTTAAAGCATAAAGGTCCACCCAACCATCATTCATAAACATTTTTTTGTTAATTCACTGTTTTAGTGTTGTTTCTCAGGAGAAAATCGTTACACATATTTCCCTTGAGGACCTATTTGAGGCTATATCCTGTGGCAACAGCAGTCTTCGATTTCGGATCGGTAAAAAAAAGACCAATTTTGTAAACCATTTATTTA
>JAOXYI010129323.1:0-11800 GCA_028566495.1 Lithophaga antillarum | reverse complement strand
TAAGGAGAGGACTTGCACTAAGTTGGTATAACTTGTGTCCAATCCTATTGTTTATTATACAATAAAATATTATTAAACCTTCATCAGCACTCAGAGCAACTATGTCGGTGCAGTATTTTAAATGAACCCATCCATCACATCTAGTACATTGTCCCCATTCAACGAATTTAATAGATATGTCTAATCTTAGTCCATCAGGTTGTAATTTGTTACATATGATGCAAGGTACATCATCATCATCATCATCACTTGCAACAATTTCGACATATTTTGGTGTTGGCGTTTTTGCTAAGCATTTTTCCCTTCCTGGAATTAATGTGTGGTCCTTTTCCTTCTGTCTGAACCGACTTTTTTGAAGAATCAATGTAAGGTGTTTTAAATGTGCCTTTCACCGTTCCTGCTTTTTCATTCAGTACTTTCTCCTTGTCAACCTGTTTTCTCATCTTTTCAATCTCTTTTTTCTCCATTTCTACCATTTTCTTCTCCCTCTCGAGTTCCTTTTTTTCCTTTTCGACTTCTTTTTTCTCCTTTTCAACTAGTTGTTTTCCTTTTTAAAGCTGCTGTTCTTTCTTTTCAGTGTAATAACTATCCTCAGTGATAGTTGCCCCAAACGGTGGTACAATGTCGTCTTTCAGTTTGTAAAAGTTGTCTTTCTTGTTTTGGAACAAGACCTTTATACTTCTGTTCTCTTTTCTTTCTTTCCTAGTGCTTGTAACAGGCTTTGAAACTTTGTTGATGGAAGGCGGAGTTACAGATGGGGCTGATGGTGAAAACGGGAAAATTCCACCCTTACGAAAACCGGACATAATAGTACTAACAACCATTGCACTTTTGTATGCTTTTCCTATGTACTTTGGCAGTTGTTCTCTGGTCATCACGTTGTTTGGTTGATTATGATGATAGCTATGAAATTCAGCATTAAGTTTTTGTTTAAATGGACTGAATACTGACAAATCCAGTGGTTGCAAACAATGAGAGCTATGTGGAGGTATCACAAATAAGTGTACGTTGTCTTCCTTTGCTGCTTCAAATATATCAATGCTGATGTGAGTTGAATGGCCATCATACAAGAGTAAAGCAGGTCTAACATTAATATGACGTAAAAAGTGGTTCTAGAAAAAGTCCAAGAATAACACGGAATTTGACCATCCACTTGAAGATGTCTTGTATTCTGTCCTCTCTATATCACAACACTTCATCTCCCTTGTAATGCGGTCTCCTTTAAAGATAATATAGGATGGAAGGGTCTCACCAATTGCACTTACAGCAACTATGATTGTTATTGTAGCAGACTTGCCAGTTGTAACAGCAAGTGGATTGCTACCAGAACGAGCCAGAATTTTTGGGGGGGTTGTGGTCTAATGAAATTCCTGATTCATCTGCATTCCATATATGTTCTGCTTTGTTTTTAATGTTATACTTTACAAGTATTGACTCCAGCGCCTAAAAGTAAGACTTAAGGACATTATCATTGACAGATTCGTCTCTAGCCTTTTCCCTCTTTTTAGGTTTGACCATACTTAATTCTGGAAATCTACCCAGGAAACCATAAAACCAATGCTTTGTGGGTTCAATATTTGTACCAATTACCTCGCACATTCTTTTTGCCATATCTAGTATCTGCCACCTAGTAAAACCATAACCAAGATGTGCCATAGAAACACAATGTTCTGCCAGTTGTTCCTCTTGCTGTCTGGTAAATATGGTTTGTCCACCCCAGGTAGCATCAACACCTTTCGGATTGGTCAACCTTAATCTCAGTGTTGATTCAGGTATTCCATGCATGTGAGCTGATATCCTAATAGCAATTTCCCTGAGTCGAACATCCTCATATGCTGCTTTTACCATGTCATAATTGTATTTTGGCTTTCCCGTTGGTGGCATGATGCAGATCTGAAAATAAAAAAAATAGGAACAAAATTAACATAAAGTCTATAAACGTCAGAGGTTAATTAATTAGTTTATTTACATACAATACCTATATTACATGACTAATTTGTGAATTAAATTATATAGTATGCACAGACATACAGATGTATATAAAATGATTGCCTCTGATATGCATTAGTTTCATTTATTTTCAGTGAATTTTATCATAAATTAATCAATAATAATTTTTATATTATTTATATTTTATGACGTTCTAATATTGAAAACAAATAATTCACAACTTTTGGCATGCAGCTGTATTTTTATCCCGCTATTTTTGGATGCAAAATCGGGGCCGCCATTCCAGGTCAAGTGCAGACGTCTTCTTATGATTGGGAATAGACCATCAGTAACAGCATTTTTTACGAGCTCTGTATGGAATTATCCTGTGAGGAGTTTGGAAAAACATAACAATAAAAATATTAAAACATTTCGATGGAAAATTGACACACTGGCATATGTAATATTTGGGTCTCTTTGAATCTAGGTCAAGGAATTGTAAACAGAGTGACTCATCACATACACGTGGGATCCCCCATTGAAATTAGCATATTTACGATAAATGTTAATACTTTCACTTACCGGTAATTATCTCTGACTATTCTGTTGTATGAATGGAAAATCGCTCAAAAAATTATCTTGTAACACAACGACTGGAGCATACAAGCAGCCGACTGACCTATATCCACTTCCTAATTTAGGACTGCGCATTCGAGCATCTCCACCGGCCTGACCTATAGTACAGATTTTTGCCATCCATAAGAGTGAAGATCTATCGTTTTTCTCACAAAAATTTCTATGTAAATGACAATATAAGGGACTGGTGGATAAGACCTTATATGGCCAAAAGTGAGGTGTTCCAGATCATTGCAATAACAACTTTGTTAAAGATTATCTGATAAATAAAAAACGTATTCACGAATAGACCTTTTCAAGGTTAGTCCGGCGCCATCTTGGATTTGCCTCCAGGCGAAACGTCATAGTCCAAGTCTGTTGTGACGTCAAAGTGACCAAGGACATTCGTTATAGTAATTTTGACGTCACAGTAAACTTTATTTATGACGTTTCACTTGGAGGCAAATAAAAGATGGCGCTGGACTAATCTTGAAAAGGTTTATTAGCTTTTAAAATATTTTATTTCGAACACACATGTAGTGGTCGTTCTAAGATCTAGCTTAGAATCCGCAAAAATATTTCACATATATATATTTTGGTCTAGAAAATGAATAACCTAAGAATTTCTAAAGCTTGTTATCTGTAATGGTAATTAATTTAACCAAAAGATGGTATGTTCCTGTGCTGTATGATTTTCAGGTTACATGTATAACTTAATATGGATATTTTATAGAAAAATGCCAATTTTATTTAAGTTAATGGCGTCAGCATGACGTTGAAAATAAAATGTAAAATTTACCAATGCAATGCTAGCCCATGCTAAAATGAAAACAAATATAGCTTTTATGGACTGTTTCGATTCCAATATGGTCAACTTTACAATTCTGACTCTCAGGTGGCACTGATGTGAAACTGTATGTTTTGGTTACCAAGCATAACTGTTTACAAACAGTGACGCAAATACGGGACGCCACTGACTTATTCCGGATAATCACCGAAAAATATTCAAATTAATTAATAATTGTTTATATATGGGTAATAAAAATCTGTTTAGTTTTACTTCAAAAGCTTAAACTATTTACGAAAATGCACGTGCTAGATATAAGTTATTGGAGATTTTACAATGACAAATTCAAATGGCGTATAAAGCACCCGTATTAGATTACAAATTTCAAAAAAGAAAACAAGACAAAATAACAGCTGAACCTCCCAATATCTTGACAGGAATAGTGAAAAATGATTTGGAAATTACGATAAAAAATATTTTTAAAGGTATATCAGTTCATTTATCAGATGTTTTTTCCATATCAAATATTTGCGATGATACTGTTTTTTTTTTCATTACCAGACTGTATCGAAAGTGTTGCGCAGTTATGACTGCGTTTAGTGGGAGGTCGTAAGAGACTGTTGTGAAGCGAAATGAAAAAAACTACTGAAAATTAAAAATTAATTTACTCGATAAAACTAAAGTAGAATCAGATGATTATTTTGATATTACTTAAGCAATAATTTATCTGTATTGATGAAGCTATTAACAGATGAACGATCAGGTGGTACCTCATATGATGTTTTTGGTTGCGCGTGATTTCCTAAATTTTTAAATCTAACTTCAAAGCAAGTTTTGAAGATATTGCAGTGATACATTACGTCGATCTCCATTTTCAATTACGTTTTTGTGTTAAATGTCCTGTTTCTTACGATTAAATCTAACGAAACAACTGCCAAAATCCACAACAAAGAGAAACGTTTTTCCTATTTTTCATTGAAACCGACGGAATTTTGTGTTTGAATTTGTATAATTTTTTCTTTACTATACTACAAGTATAATCATTTATTTTATGATCGAACCACTCTGTTGCAACCTCGCACAATCCTGCATTTTCCGGTATTTTTTTAACGCTTTCTTTAACAAACATGTACCTTTTCTGAGATAAACCTGTAGCGGCTATTTCTTTGGTTAATTGAGTAAGGATAAATACATGTATGACTTATCTTTCACCCATTTTAACGAGAATGTATGAGTTACTTTTAATATGTTACATGAATATAAACCACAAAATGTTTGCCTTCAGAATAATAATCTGGTAATGAACGTCTTCTATCATGTAAAATTCGTTCAACATTTAGTTCATTTCTAACACGAACAACGAAGAGGACATCCTTGTAAGGTGCATAAATTTTTTGTGTCAAACATAGCTATTATGTTATTTTCTCTTTAAATCTAAGTTACGTATTTTTCCCGTTTATTTTCCAAGGTCAAGGCTCAGGTGCGAACGAACAAAAAAGGTAATAAGCTACAGGTACATATCACCAGCTATCTAGACAACCTGGCCACCGAGGTATATTTTAATTGACCCATCGAGATTCTGCAACTGACTTGCATACCACAACGTAAAGGTGATTCTCTGCAGTAAAAATATGGATATGAAATAAAACAAAAATTTAACAATATAAAACAAATTGAATAATTTGTAATCAAGTTACAATTTTATGAATGAGTTATACTTACCAGTCATAAATATACATTAGGATTTATCTCCCTTTATAGGTCCACAACTCGCAAACATTTAGATGATCTTTAAACCTCCTAAAGATCCTGATCATCTGCGCGCGCGTCCCCAGTTTATTTAGGCGAAAAATTAAAAACAAATTATTCCCATAGAAGAAATAAATTTTAGCTGGGGAGGCGGTGGGAAGTTGGACTGGTAAGTATAACTCTTTCATAAAATTGTAACTTGATTACAAATTATTCAGTTTTATTTCGTTTTAGTATACTTACCAGTCATGAATATACATTAGAATTTTCAGATTGCAAAGCAGTACTAACATACCTGGAGGTGAGCTGTAATATTTCTTCACCCCAAGAACTGAAAATCTTCTAATACCACTTCTGTCTACTGATTCATTAAAGTATCTTTATATACAAATGTACATATTCACATACAATTTTATTTTTTTTTATCTCTGTGTATATTTTTCTTGATGAGTAAAAAAGTTCCACCACTTTAAAAGAAACATGTGAACTTCTCCAACAGAACTCGCCGGATAATAAACCTCTATTCTTTTAAAACTTTAACATCAAATTCTCTAAAATAAAATTTACGGAATGTTGACTCTGATGACCAATCTACAGATTCTAAGACTGATTTCATTGAATCTCTTTTAAACAAAGCCAATGATGAGCCGATAGCTCTTTGAATGTGCATTAACTTTAAAATCTTTATCTGCATACGCTCTCTTAATCAACTGTACAATCCAGTTTGAAACAATCTGTGTAGACACTGGTTTGTGAGGATTGTTCAGAGCAAGAAACAGTTTAATTTCTCCAGTTTCTCTCAGAGGTTTTGTTTTATGTAAATATTGAAGCAAACATCTTTTGGGATCCAGTAATTCGTTTTCCGAAAAAGCAGGAACGAAAATGTTTGAGCCAAAAATGATTTTGTCTATCTTATTTTTCTAATCCATCCCTGATGAAAGTAATGCCCTTTTTCTGAATCTACATGAAATTATTGACTAGTCTTAGGGCCTGTAGATCATTGCATCTCCTGAAAGTAGTGATTGCTATTAGAAAAACAGTTTTAAATGTAGTATCTTTTAATGTTGTGAAATTTATAGGTCCAAATGGATCTTTTTCCAACATTTCCAAAACTAGTGGAAGATCCCATTCTGGTAAAATTTTAACTCTTGGGGATCTAGAGTTGAAAACCCCTTTAATAAGTCTTATAATGTCTGGATGTTGTCCTGTGGGAACATTTTCATAAGTTGGTAGAATGGCTGATAGCATAGATTGATATCCTGCTATAGTTCTGTATTGAAGGCCCTCATTAAATAATTCTGTAAGGAAATCTGCAACTTGACTTAAAGTTGGAAAATGGGGATCAATTTCTCTCAAACAACACCAGCCACTAAATTTTTTGAACTTGCTACAGTAATCTTTTTTGTGTACCCTTTCTCCATGATGCGGAGAGTAGGTTTCTAGTTTGTTCAGAAAATCCTTTTGTTTGGAAGTTTCTGTCAATAGATTTCATGCCACTAAATTGAAGACCTCCGGGTTGGGGTGATAAATTTGTGTTTTTGGCTGGCTCAGGAGATTAGGTACATTTGGCTATCAAAAACTGCAGGAGATCTGTGTACCAATGCCTCCTCGGCCTTTGTGGGGCAATCGAAATTATCTGACAGTGGAATTGCCTCATATATTGCAATATCTTTGGGATCAGGCATATTGGTGTGAAGGCATATGCAAACATGTTTTCCCAAGATATTGTCAGAGCATCTAGAGCTAGTGCCTGTGGTTGTCACGTCCATGGACAAAAAATTTCTGTTTGGCAATTCTTTGTTGATGCAAAAAGATCTATTAAAGGTTTCCCCCATAAATGGAAAATTTTCTGGACTACTGTCTTGTTCAGTAAACATTCTGTAGGTCAAATTTTTGTCCTGCTCAACTGATCTGCTAAAACATATTTTTTCCCAGCTATGTGAGCTGCTTTGAGATGTATATTGTTCTGAATTGCTAGCTGCCACAATTCCCACGTTTGTGATAACAAAGCTGAGAAGACTTGGTGCCTCCTTGTTTGTTGACGTATTGGACTACTGTGGTATTGTCCTAACTGATCAGAACAGATAGACCTTTCAACTGATTTATGAAATGTCTCAGAGTCTGATAAACAACTTTCATTTCCAAAAGATTTATATGTAATTTGCTTTGGCTTTGTGACCAGTTGCCTTGAAAAATTTGATTCCCCCAAAAACCTTCATACCCTGTTTTCAGAGTATCTGTGGTAATGGTTGCATTCGTTCTGTTTTGTTGTTAAGATTTGCCTTTCAGTGTGTTCGCTGAATTTTGCCACCATCTGAGATGTGAATTTAGATGTTGAGTAAATGGAATTACTATTTTCAGATTCAGACATGATGGTTTCCAAAATGAAATAAGATGAAGTTGTACAGGTCTCATGAAGAGACGAGCATTTGGTATCAGTCCTATGCAAGAGGCCATTATGCCTAGTAAATTAAGAAAATCTATTGCAAGAGTGTGACCTGGCAGCATTTTCTCTATTGCTTAGTTCAGCTTTGTTATTCTGTCTGTAGAGGGAGTAACTGTTCCCTTGTCGAGATGAAATAATGCCCCAAGATAAATTAACTTTTGGGTTGGAACAAGACTTGACTTTGTTTGTTGATGAGGAAACCTAGTGACACTAAAAGACTGAGGCATTTCTCTCGATCTTGAAACAAAAGTGTTTTCACTTGATTTACTACTAGCCAATCATCCAAGCTAGACGAATATTTAGAGTTCTTAAGAATGCTGCTACTACTGATACAATCTTGGTAAAAACCCTTATGGCAAATGTTGAGCCTAAACAGAGAACCTTCCATTGAAAGCACTGGTCTTGAATGCAAAATCTGAGTTATTGACAATGTTTTTGAAATATTGGGACATGTAAATATGCATCATTCAGATCTAAAGAAATTGCCAAGTCGTTTGGTTTCACTAGATTGAGTACTTTGCTTAAAGTGTCCATCTTGAAATGGGTTTTCTTGAGTTACCAATTCAGGGTCTCAAATTTATTACTGGCCTCATTTTGCCATTTTTCTTTGGAACAAGAAAAAGTGTACTGTAAAAACCTTTTTGAATCTCCTGTGGAGGAACAGGTTTTATTGCATCTTTTTTTTTTTATTAAAGAAATAATTAAAGAAATAATTTCCTCTTCTAAAATATCTATATCTTTTGACAGGACTGTGGTTTGTTTTATACTTGTCCAATAAGGTTTTGTAATACATTCTAGTTTGTAACCTTCTGTTATTATAGAAATTACCCACTGGATGTTCGTAATTTTTTTCCAATTTTCCAGAAGAAATTTCAGTCATCCCCCTACTGGTATCTCTGGCATTTTCTGACATAATGTTACCTGTTTTTCTGAATCAACTGTTCTGCTTTTTGGGGATCCGAAATCCTCCCCAACTTCTGCTGGTCTTGTCTCTCTTGTCTGCACTCTGTGTACTGACAACAGTGTCCTTGTCTCTAGGTTTCACCTCTTGGCTTTTCTGTGAAGTCCTAGAAAATTTTGACTTCGGAAAATTGGATAAAAGTGTTCTTTGAATTTTCTGAGAAAATAGATCTTGGAGATTACTAGTCCAATTTTCACGACTGTCATACTATAATTTCCTCTTGTTTTTGTTTAGTTCGGGCAACAGATTATCTAATTGATCCTACTGTTCTTTACGTTTTTCCAGTTTTTCCTGTAAACCTTTTCCAAAAACACCTTCTTCAGATAAGGGTAAATAAAGTACCTTTACCTGAATATCTCGAAGGTTACTTAAATCAGAGGCAGCAGCTTTTCTACAAATTAAATGGTGAAATGCTCCTGTTCTACCCATTTGGTCTAAAGATTTAGTTGACATATCAAATAAATTTTTAACAAGCTTACAAGACTCCTTACTGACACCTTCTGATTCAATATTATTTAACAAAGTGCCTAATGCTTGTTGAATATATAATACAGAAATAATACCCATTCTGGATGCCATTTGACCTTGATAAGCCAGGCATTCTATTTGTTTCAGTGGTTTGGTAAAAAGTTGTTTATGCTTGTTCCGAGATTTAACTGCCTTTGCACCATGTGTTTTCCTCAAACATAGGTTCTAATAAATCATCTAAGCTTGGGACTTGTAAAAAAGAGTGAGACTGCTCATGAATTGGAAAACAATTCCTATATTCGTCTCTGTATGCAGATAACCTTTCAGGAGTCTGTGTCCTCCATGAATTAAGCAAAATATTTTCCTGAGTTTTATCAATGACTAAACCTGTATCATTACATGGTTTTACTTCACACATGTCCTCACCAAATATTTGCAACAGTATATTGTTTTTATTGCAAGTCTTATCTGAACTTACTTCTTTCTCTTCCACAGGAACTGTTTGTAGTTGTGAGTACTCAGAAAATATATCTTGTCTCTTAGTGGACTTTTCATTTTCACTACGTAAAGAATGTGGACTACCAAAGGAATCCTGATCTTCCTCATTGGAATCATCAACCATGCCTGACAAGTCATTTTTTCTCGGCTGTTAGGATGTAACAAACTTTTATCAGAGTCAATGTCTCTGTGTACTGAAATTTTAGGAGAACCCAAATTCTCGTCAGAGTCTGGCTCTAAAGGTATTAATGGTATAACTTACCTTCTTTAATGGGTTGTTCTCCATTCTAGAATCATCAGGTCTCAGAGTGGCTACACCACTAGTATCCTGAGATTTTTCATTGTTCTTGTTTGACTGTAACATTTCAAACAACAAATCAAATTTTTGACCAAATGATTGTTCAAGACCTTGAAAATTCTTTTCCAAACCTTCTAGTTTGTTCTCAAGATCATCTTATCAACTCTGGATTTTTGAACTACATTTTTTCTTTGTTCCGGAATCTTTTGTTTTTCAAGCCATTTTCGTGTTGCCCGCCAAACTTTGGGAATCAGGAGAATTTAAATCAGATTCAAATTCAATGAATTCACTGTTTGAAGTGGCTCGAAAAGAAGCTTCGGTTATTGTGACAAAAGACTGATATTTCCAAATACTAATTCATTGAAAATTAAACAGATTAACATAAAAAATACCCACAAAAACGTGGAGCGATGTGAACCAGTTTTTAATTTCATGCCGGAAGATAAACTGGGGATACATGCGCAGATGATCAGGATCTTTAACAGGTTTAAAGATCATCTAAATGTTTGCAAGTTGTGAACCTATAAAGGGAGATACACTGAGTCAAGGAAAATGTTCCTTATATGATCCTCTTCAAAGTTTATATTTGTTTTTCTGATCAGAAATCCAAGATGGCCACCACTGCAGAACAAAGTTTTAACGTTTAACCCTATGGGCAATACTTTTAAAGATTTTCTCAGAGGCAAGTGAGACCAACCAGAACTGTTTCACTACTTATCATTGAATAGTCCTTTACAAAGTTGGCCTCTTTTTGTCAAAGATCCAAGACAGCCGTCACACATGAGTCTTCGTAACTAATTTTGTCTTGTCATATTTTTCAGTTTCTTTCACTTTATAACCAGGTGAGTGATACAGGCTCATATGAGCCTCTGGTTCAGAATAAGGTGTCTGTACAGTGGTTCAAAAATTGTGTTTTTGAGGTTTTCATTAGAGTTTATCATAACCTGGAGAAAATTAGTTATTTGTTCCTCTTAAGACATTAACTCACATATGTGAATTAACCTTCATAAGGTACTAGTTATCAAAAATAATTATTCCTTCTTGATTTTAGTCCATCATTCAAGAGTTGCCTTAAACTTCAGAGGAAGGTATTTTATCATATAAAGAAGTATCTTTGCATTACAGGTTCAGGAAACAGTGGTTGGGGTGGCGGAGATAGTGGTTGGAGAAGTGGTGGTGGTGGTGGAGGAGGAGGTGGAAAGAAAAGGGGAACCAGTTCTACCGCCACTGAACCTGGTGCTAAAAGAGCAAGGAAATGTGGTCTTTGTGGTGTAGAAGGTAAGTTTGCAGTGGATGAGATAGTGGATAGGATAGTGGTGAGGAGGAGGGGAAAGCTATTCAGCTGAACCAGTGAAACCTCCAACCTTGGGTATGTGTACAGAAACCTTAACACATGAAGTGGGGTTAGCAGGTGTTTGGCTAGTGGTTATGACTCAACAACCTTAACCACTCGTCCACCCAGGCCCGAAAAAAGGCCCAGTCAAATGTGGTCTTTGTAGTGTGCACGGTAAAAGATAGTATGTAGATAATTGATTAGTTTTTGGACACTATTTTTTGCAGGTACAATAAATAAACACTGTTTTACAGTTTTTACAAGCATTCCACATTCAACAGAATACATATTTGACAGAATACACTGACAAATATAATGTCAAACACAAAGCATTTTCAGTTTGCCTCTACGAAGTAGAGGGGGACTATTGGAGTACCCTTGGTGTCCATGTCTGCGTGCACGTCCACAGCCAGTTCTCAGAAACTAAAAGACCTACAACAATATTTCTTGGTATGAAGATGCACCAGGGCGCGGCCCACCATCTCAGAAAAAACTGAGGTCTCATGACCCATATTTCATGAATGAATGGCTTTGGTTACGTTTTGTGTCGATATTGATGTTGGTTAAGTTTTTCCTCCGAGTTCTTTTCTCAGATACTGTGTGGCCTACCATCATGTAACTTGTTGTGGAAATGTATCGTGAGGAGTCTGTCAGCATCCAACCCAAACTAGGTCAGTTTGACCTACATTTCATGCTTCACTGACTTTGGTTAAGTT
>JAOXYI010129214.1:0-11800 GCA_028566495.1 Lithophaga antillarum | reverse complement strand
GTGTTCCTATGTTGTAGTATGCATTAAGTCGATAAAGTCCCATAACTCCTGTAAAATTTGTCGAATCAAAATGGCGGAATGATATGAACAACTACATATGATGGCAAACAATCATACAAAATTTCAGCAAAATCCGTTGTGTGGTTTCCGAGCAGTTGCGTCCACAAAGTGTTCCTATGTTGTAGTATGCATTAAGTCGATAAAGTCCAATAACTCCTGTAAAATTTGTCAAATCAAAATGGCAGTATGATATGATCAACTACATATGGTGGCGAACAAGCATACAAAATTTCAGCAAAATCCGTTCAGTGGTTTCCAAGGAGTTGCGTCCACAAAAACGTGACGGATGGACGCAGACCATTACCAAGTCCCTCCGTCGCGTTGCGGCGGGGGACAATAAAGCACCCACTGAAAGAATCAGTTCTCCTTAACCCCAATCACCAAGAGAAGAGAAATGTATTGAAGTACAGCAACCAACAGAAAACTAGACATACTGTGAGCACAGCTCACTAAATGATACCCCCCTTTCCCCTTCTATTTTCCTTTCCCGTGAATATCCCCTTGCTATTTCTTCACCTTACTTATATAATATTTAAGACAGCATACCTGCCTAGGAACAGATGAATCAAAGCCAGGGTCAGGCAAGTCTTCACTGTCAGTCTCTTCCTGAAATGATATAATTGCAGTCTATGTAATAATGTGTATGAACCAAATAGCTTTAGTTTAAAGAACTGATCTTGGGGAAGAGTTGATATATAAGGGCAACACATTATCCATTTTTTTTTTTAGTTTTAAAACCATTGCAAATAGACTATGGATGATATCAACAAAATTGATATCAGTCAAAATACAAATAAATAGCCTTCAACCAAGATATATGATAAATTTCTATATCAAACATTTGACACATTTTACTTTGAGTTGTCAAATATTGCTTTAACACAGGAACAGTGTTGTCATTCATATACTTCTGCATGAATTATTTATTAATTATCATACACAAATAAAGCAAACCATACAACAATACAAAACTGCTTATTTGTTGATTATTAAATCAATTAGATTGTCAAAAGTATATGAAAATGACGGAAGACTATTTTGAAACATAATTGATAATTGTATATCCCTTTAAAAATATGAGACAGCTACTGCATCTTGTGATGATTATGGTAATTAAGGATGATATCATTGCCAATAAAGAATAATTCATAATCTTCAAGTAATGTTCGATATTTTTACAGGTGCTCAGAATTGGAATAATATAGGTAATAAGCAAATGGTAAGGAGAGAGGTAAAATATTAGTAAATATGAACAATAACAAGATTTAATAGTAAGACTGAGTGAAATATTGTGGAATATGGTGTACATCAAGTGCTTATAATAATATCATGATTTATATATCTGAGAACAATTATTGACTCTTGAGAAATACTCAAGACCATTCAGTTAAGCAAAAGATATAAAAATTAAAATTAATCATGTATTGTAGAATCTTTTTAAGGAAACGACAAAGTTTGCAAGCAGTAATCAATATTTATATTTCCAAAATAATTGGGAGAAACTCTTTTTAAAGTTTAAAGTACCATTTTAATATAGCATTTTGTGACACAGCTCACTGACAACAGTGTTTTCAAGCAATTTTCTAGACATTGTAAGCAAATAAGACTATATAATGTATTATACACACACCACCAATATAATGATCTAAAAATTAGTACTTACAAAAGATCCTGCAAAGAATTAGAAGAAAAACAATGATAAAAAAAATTATGCATGTCCATATCTTCCTGATAGATCAATGCCTAGTCAAGAAGCACAAAATACCCAGATTTTTTATAGTTATGGATTAATGCTGTAACTTTTCAGATTTCTTTTATATTAACATTAACATTTTACTGATCACCTATTCTAATAAAACCTAAAACCACTTTGAACTATTAAATTCTCATAGCTCAAAACTGCTTTATTAAGAATTACAGGTCATATATCCTAAATTTTATAGCATTCTCATACAAGTAGAACTGCAATGCATGACCATGGTGTATTGTTTAAAATATACAAAAATATGAATTATCAAACAGACACCAAATTATCCCTATTGAATACAAAAGGAATGTAAATAATTCCAAATCAGTTCAAATCCAACATTGTGTTGGACCCAGAGTCATGTTAAGTATACACCAGTAACTTTCTATTTGAAAAATTAAAAATGGCACCATACAGTTTTGTTTTGTTTGCATAAATCTATTACATGCTCAACTAGAAATTGAAAAGCGACTTAATTTCAACTAAAATTGATCTTAAATTGAGCTAAAATTGTGCATTAATTAAGTAGAGGCTAAAAGGAGCCGGTAATGGCTCACATGGCGCAAATTTGTTTTGTCTAAGTTTGGCCATGGTGGCAATGTTTGATGGCATTTATTTTAAAAGTGACTACCAAAATACCACAGAGTTGCAGACATAACAAGTGGCATTTACATAAAGCCACAATTACTTGATCCAAAACATCCAATGCAATAAATCACAATTTACATCATGTACTTAACTACCCCATAATGCTATGGGCATAAAAAAAAACAGCATTTCACTTTTAACAAGGCCAAGACTAGGTTTCAGGCTACTGCATTTTTTTTTACATATTTTTCAATTCATTTTGACAGTATTTCATTAATGTGATTATGCTGATTTACAGAAATATTTACAAACCATTAACTCAGCTGCAGCATTTGCTATCACTGCCAAAGTTCTTATGCTTGAAGACCTCTGTGGTCTTGGTCTTGGTCTTGAGGGTCGAGGTAGCTGAATATCCTAGTAAAATACAATTTAAGAGTTTTGAAAAGCAATCAAAACTATTCAAGGTTAGCAAATAAGGAAAATAAAGAAATTGAAATGTGTACTTCAAGCCTTATGACTATGCTAGAATATCATACAGTCAAACTTCAATGGCTTGAACACCCAAAGGACTGATGAAAACAGTTTGAGCTAGATAGGTGTTCAAACTATCAAAAACTTAAGCCAAGGGACAAAAAAGGGTTCGAAACACCCATGGTTTTCAAGCCATGAAAGTTTAACTGTACATCGTTTGTACTTTTTTTTGGCACTTTTGAATATAAAATTTCATTGATTTACCAGACATGTAAAACAATAAATGGCATAAGTTTACATGGCCTTTTAGGCCAGGACATCTGGAACCTTAAAGAAAAAAAGAAAAATAACTGGTTTCATCAATTTATCCTAATATTTCTTCAACACTTTACTGTGCATGATACAAATTGAGCATTAGAAAGATTGGTCCAAGCTTCATGTACATAAGGATGAAAGCAAACCTTCATAAAATATCATTCATTACAAGAAAGATGAAACACTAGAATAGAATAATTTTTTCATCAATTTCATTTCATGTAATGTATTTAATACCAGTTCCATGTCTTGCATATCTTGCCGAGGTGCACTGGCCTCAGCATCTGAACTATCTCCACTTTCAATCTAAAAAAAAATATGAAAAACCTGATGATAAGAGGTTAACAAAACTTGTAAATTACTAAACTAGAAATACTGCGAGCAAAGCTCACTAAAGGATACCCCAGTTCCCTCTGAAATTCAAAAACTTTAAGTTGAGTTATCTGCCCTTGGAATGGGGCTAGATGAATTTCCTTCCAGTATGCTCATCTACATATTGTGTCTAATGTTCATGTGAAGTTTCATTGAAATCCATCTAGCCATTTAGGGGGACGCGCTTACAAGGTATATGGACAGAAACAGACAGGGTGATTCATATATACCCCCCAAACTTTGTTTGCGGGGGTATAATGATTGAATTATATTGTACTCCTTTAAAGCTTCATTTTGTCTACATGTGCATTTCTCAATGATTGAATATTCTTTTATACATGTATCTTCAGGAATCTTCATTGGAGGGTTAACATGTTTGGCAGTCGATGAACTTGTAATGTATCACACAATTGACACATATAATAAATTCTCTGATGTACACAGCAAACCTTGTTTAATCCCATTATATTTATAAAATACTTGATGGGGTGAGTCCAGAAAAATTTGATACCCAAATGCTCATGTATATTAAAGTGTCCTACCACTGTACAACTACAACCACATATATGCATGTAGATGCATCTTTGGGAGTCTGTCAACATCCAACAAATTGTCCCTAGCAAACATCATATTTCACGGGCTTCCAAGTGAAATATGGTGTATTGCAAGGCATAATTATTTCATGCCCCTAAGTGTACTACAATGTACATTTTTATGAAATTTTATTATATATTGAACTAATGTAGGTATCTGGCTAAATTTCATATAAGAACTAGGAAAATATGAATCTCGCTGTGATTAATTCTAATCGTACAATATGAATTGAAAATGTTTGTTTACAGGACACAATATAGTCTGCTAAATGTCCTGCTTCTAATTCTCAAGAGCATTTTGTCCCATTTTCACAACCACCATTTCGTTTTATTTGTAAATAATGCAATAAGTTTCAAGTCATTTTCTGAGTGCATCAGTGTTTTTCCATTTGTGAAGAACTGCTTGCATACAAATACAGGGGAATATTGCACACTTTGCTTCTATTGATTTTAAAAGGGAAATATTTATTACTATATAATAACAATATATACATTATACCTGTTCATCTGGTAATATATAGATCTTTGATCTTTTACATCCTTGTTTTATCTCCTTCACTGTCTCCCCAAGGATATCCTGAAGAACCATTTTACCAGAAGCTTCTTCCAACTGGGCTTTTTTTAAAACAAAAGTCCCATTTAGATGGAACAATTCTTTAAATCTGTCTTTAATGTCAGATAAACTCAGTGACCTCTTAACTGTCAGTGTTCTCGATCCTATTAAATCAAAATAAAAATATTTCACATTCAAATCTATAGATTGCTCAAGAAGAAGTGATAACATATGGATTTATAAATTCTACAAAAACATAGCAGATAATATCCTTCTTCTTTATGATGATCTTAGCCTGAAGTCCATTTTGTAGAACTGTATTACTATCCTGTATGTCACAGTGTCTTGAACCAAAATTATCACCAAATTATACAAACTTTTTATATAACTCTTTTGGACCATGGAAGTTTTACTAGACCATATTTGTGAAATGAAATTTAGTTTGGTTATTTTCTGACAGACAGTCAGACTTTTGTATGAGCATTCAAATTCAATTTAGTGGCTAGTGAAGGGTCTGTAAAGTGCTGTCGAACTCCCCCCACCCCATGCACTTTTTCCAAAGACCCGTCACCAACCATATTCAATTTCACATAGACCCAAACCCCATACATTTTATCCTTTATTAGCCCTGACTTTGCATGCTTAAACTTTAGATATTGTAAAATATCGTCCTGTTCACAAGAATATGAAGCTTCTGGTTGGTTTGCTGCACTCACCCTCACGCTTCATAATCTGGTTCATTGGACAATGTTTTAAATCATCAGGCTGTCAATATCCAGTTACTAGATACTTACCTATTAAATCATTTGCATAATTGCCAACGTATTTCTAATCAAAAACAGTATACTATTAATAAAAAGCGGAAGATTGTCGAATACATGTATTAACATCCAATGAAAAAAGCTTCAATAGATCAAAAAGAAAGAAACAAAACAGAACTGCGGGCTTCGCTATTGCAGTATGATACAACCGCAGCACGTGGCCAACAGAACACTATAAATAATGCTTCTAGTACATGCTTGACACAGTAATATGTTTGACACTATAATATATTATAGTTATATAAAATTTTTAAGCCCCTTCTGAAATATTTATCTCAAAAATGGTAGGAGATAGAAAAAAACAGCTGAACAATGTTATGTACCCCTCAAATGATGTTTTTGCCCCTTTTCACCCCTTTTATCTAGAGAACAATAAGAGACGGAATAAATTGTTTGTACAATACTGAAAGCTCTCATTGAGAGCAATCCAATGAAAAAAAATGCCATCACTGGATGAAAAACAAAAATTTTATGTACCGGTACCCTCACAATAGTGTTTTTGGCCCCTTCGGCCCCTTTTATCTCAAAAACAGTAATAGATAGAAAAAATCGGCTGTAACAAGTCTAAAAGCTTTCATTGAGAGGAATCCAACGCTGACAACGTGATACCATAATACGACAGCAAAATTTTTGCTGTCGTATAAAAACTCCATCAAAATTGGATGAAAAATAAAAAAGTTTCAAAACTTAGGGCGTGGCCATTTTTGTCCCCCTCATAACTCAAAAATGTTAATAGATAGAGAAATACGGGAGGGGTTCATTCTTAAGGATTTTTGGCAAGGATTTCAATAAAAGAAACCCCATCAAAATCGGATGCAAAATGATAAAAATGTTAAAAAATTTAGAAAAACCCCATTTGGCCCCTCCTAAAAAAAAGGCAGGGCTGAAACTTAAAAAATCAATCCCACACCATAACTCATACTAGGGATCATTATGTTAAAATATTATTTGGATCGGTTCACCACAGCAAAAGAAAAGTTGCGGCGGAAGCCTATGTGTCCACAGACAGCCCACACCACTGCCATAACATAATACGACCACAATTTTTTGCCGTTGTATAATTAAAATTTGTTGATTGCGAGAATAATTCATTCAAAGTTAAATATGATACTATTGTTCCTTCATCCATTATCCAAGAATAAAACAAAGCACCTGGCACACAACTTCATAGAATTGTGTTAAGTTGAAATATTCAATTAATAGGTTATTTAAGGCCTTGAGCATTGCCAATTTTGCACACTTAGCAAAATTTTTTATCGAAGAATAAATATCATTCAAATTTACAAAAGCAGTAGAAAATAGTCAAAAATTATTGACAGGTAGTATGTCTTCTCAAAAATCAGTAGTATACCACGTAAATTGTTATGGTTGGCACGTATGCATTTAAAGGCATAACAAACACTGTTCATTACCTAAATTTTTGTCGTTCATCCTTCTGATTATGCCTGGATTGATGTAATGGTACCCTGGTCCATCCAAACATACCACCTTTACGGTGAATAGAGAAATTTTTTTTTTTGTTCTTGAAGAACCTGCCCTGACGCTATTTGTCTGTCGAAAGTGCCTAAAACTAAGCAAGAAAATCAATAACTTGTAAATATCAATAAACCAGTGATAATAACAAAAACAAATCAGTTTCTGACCTGTAAATGCAGAGGTCAAAGAGTTAACACAGCAAAAAAATAGCGGCTCAGACGGCTGAGCCTGTATCGCTCATCTGGGAAAAATGATAAATTGTCCTAACACCTGTTAGTTGCCTGCTTGGATAAAAAAAAATTAATTTTTTTCAAGAGAATCTTCAACAGATGTTTCCAGCAGCCACGTTTGCTGTTAAAATCCAGCCTAAAAATGAGCAGTATTTTTTAAAAACCTTATATATACACAGTTGATACAAACCTAATAGGGATAAGTATCCTTAATAAAAAATTGTATCATGATATATATATGGATACAACACAAGCGTATCATGATACGTATCGATACGTACATTGTACCGTCTTCTGGATTTTTTTAACTTAAGTTTTTAAATCGTCTTCTTATAACATTTCTATGTGAAAAAACAGTAAACCATTTTTCTCTGAGACACAATTGTGTATTTTCATGTACTTTGGTTAGTATTTGACTTTTTTCATGCAAAAAAACTGCTCATTTCAATTTTCTAGGTGGTAGAGAGTCTAAATTTTCAGCGAACCAGAAAATATCAATGCGCTAGATTTCGGACCGGTGTACCGGCTTTGTTAAAAAATTTCGTGATATATCAGTATACCGGTATATTGTTACACCCCTACTACCTAAAGCATTTATATCTTAGTTTTACTAATTGTAGCAGTGAAACATTTATTTATTTTATAATTTTTTTTGTTAAGATTGTAAACAATCTATCACAATGAAAGGCAACGCAATAGTTATTGACAGTTTTAACATAAAATGACTTCCGTCATATTTGTTGATAGTCAAGTATGTTGATTCGCTTAATTTTTTAGCAGGATCATCATACACATACTGAAATAAATGCACCTTACCCGGTCAGTTCAATGTTTAACACGATGCATTATATAATGACTAGATATAAACAACAAGTTTTAACCTTGAATACAGAAGACATTCCAAACATTATAGTCTACCACTTATGGCGGTAGACAATAAATGCTTCCTATAAATTATGATTTTGTTAAGGCGAGCTGTTTCAGGTGAAAAGATTTTTCTTTAAACTGGCCAGTCAGAAACAAGAATTGCCAATGCTAGCCATGCTTGTTGTCGGATGGGACGAAATGAGCAATCTTTATAAGGGACCTTATATAGATGCCTCCTGTACAGTTTGGTTCCATTTGGCTTTGCCCTTTCAGAGGAGAATTTTCTTTGAATTAGCCAATCAGAAACATGAATTGCCTGCGCCAAGGGGTGATTCCATAATATAATTTGGGCAGCTTAGTGACCCCGTTTTAATTCACACCAAACAAAAATTCCCAATTGAAAAAAGATGTGTTTTTCCAGAAATTTGTCTGTTCGGGTTTTTAGTTATAACATTTTCATCTTTATCACTTAAGCGCTTTATAAAACTGATGTACATGTAGAACGTATTAACGGTAAGCAATTTTATGACATAGAATAATTATTCTGCTTCTATCAGTATGCTTTCTGTTTCAACTACATGTATCATCAAATGGCAACTTTTAATTTTTTTTTTCTGACACGTCCTGCAGTATCAGTTACGTAAAAGCAGACTATACTTTCTCCCCTTGTGGTATTTTCAGAGTACAAGATTTTCCTGTCTTGCACAGGGGGGTGGAAGACAAGCTACATGCATTATTTCCTGCAAAATTCAAAGACTGGTGTTTGAAACAATGCTGAAGAAAGATTTAAATAATCTGTGGCTTGAAAATTGAATGATTTTTATTTACATGACTTTATCCCTTTATAAATTGTCCAAAAAGTAATAAATATATTAAAAAAATTGCGTTTGAAAAAAGTCCGCACCCGGGCACGTTCTCTGGTTTTTATTATGACGTTATCAAAAGGGAAGTAACTTTGTAATGTAATAATGACGCCAAGCTAAAAACATCCGCAGCTGTTGAAAAAGAAATCCTGTTGACGGGGAGAAAAAGCATCAAACACCAGTGAAAGTACAAGACGGGAAAATCTCTGATCCCCTTGGGTAAGATTTCTAGCCATCTCCGACTCGACGAAGCCTCGTCGAAGACTTGAAATCTTACCCTCGGGTGTCTGAGATTTTCCCGTCTTGTACTTCCAACGGTGTTAGATGCTTATATTCTCACTTTTGAGACAGGAATATTCCTGTTTTTAGCCGTGCAAGATTTCCTTGTCTCACCCACAGGTGAGATAAGACATTGTGACGTCAACGTAACCATGACATCGCGTGCAACAACAAATTGCGATTTTCGGCAATATTAATTGTAAAAAGTGAGAAACAGAATCAAACACCACTGAAAAAGTACAAGACATAGGTGAGATTTCTATTGTTCTCTGACAAGCCTTGTCAGAGAACAGAAATCTTATGCTCGGGTGTGATTTTTCCGTCTTGCAATTCCAGTGGTGTTAGATTCTATATGTCCCAAAATAACAACTTAATCACAAAGCTACATTTTCAGCAAAACAGACAGACCTGAGCAGACTTAAGTACAAATAGATGTACCAACATGGAAGATTGAAGAATCGTTAGCAAGTAATTACATTTGTACTTCATCGTCCTAATGAAACTCATTTCATCAAATCTTTATTTAATGAGTCACGAGTGTTCCAGGAGGGATATGCTAAACAGACAATATTATACATATATTTTTATTGGTGTTAAGTTATACATCCCAATAAGTACTAATTTATGTTAGTGTTGCTGTAGACCATGACATAAAAGTTATAAGATGCATAACAATAGCTCAAGACAATATATTTGAAACTCAAAGGAAAAGTTCTAAAATGATTTCATCTTAAGAGCTGCCTTGAGAAAATTAATTTTATAACAGATAATACATGTTGTTTTTGTAAATCCACTTGGGTAAAATGTCATTTTTTGGCTTTGCACTAAAATGCTTAGAACTTAGAGAGATAATATAATGTCAGAGCTAAATGTGGCATCTTTTAAGTAACTAATACTAGTTTATGAATTAATCATGCCAGGGATTTGGAATTTTTTTGAAAAGTAACTTGCCCACGGGAAAGTTGTATTTAAATTTTATTTTCCTGCATCAAAATTCACGTTCCCCATCTTTATAAATTCTTTTCAGGGTTGACAAAAACCCGGGTTTTATGAGTATTTATTGTTTGACCAAGTCGGTCATTGGGCGGATCTAAATTGTCAGAAACTGGTTTGACGAAGTTAATAATGCTTTTCCTTACGCATAGCGATAAACAATTGATACCAGCAAACGAAAACGAATGTTTTCGAACTTTCGACAACGAGAAATGTTGAATTATATTTCGTTACCGAATGCCTAAAATGGAAAGTAGCAGAAGTTTAACAATAAAACTAATTACCGGAACGTACCAAATACCAGCGATTTACTTGCCCGACGGGAAACTTGCACTTGTGTCTTCACTTTCCCGACGATATTTTCACATGCCCTGGGAAAAGGGAATTCCGTAGCCCTGCATGCCAAGTAATATTCAACTCCAATTTGAATTTCAAACCATAATAAAGATTTATACATAAAGCAGAATATTCATGTATGATATGATAGCAGACACAATAAAAACATCTGCATAAACAATGCTTTTTATGACATATAAATAAGATATTCATGTCAATAAATTGAACATATATAGTGTTTCCTACAGACTTTGAAAAGGGCAGGGTAAAATTTTATCAAAAGGGCACTTAAAGTGCGTCAGCTAAGATTCTGAGGGCAGCATTATTTTACCAAAGGACATCCTATAAAAATGTACATCTATATCATGTATATATCTACATCTAGTTTGGTTTGTTAAAGTTTACTGAACCATTATTTATTGTTTCTAACTCTACACCTATGTTACAATGATTTTCTACTTTTTGGAACCGGTATGCTATTTTTATTCATTGACCTGTGACAATCAGTGATATTTTCGTCTTACTGTTGATTTTTAGGGGTAAGAAAACAGTCGTCGTTTGTTAATGTTAACAGCAACTCGTATCAGAGTTTTCACAGCCCCTAGAATCCAGGAAAAAAGCTAGTTTGTATATATACACGTAGGACCCTCAGACTTTTGACTGACAAAGTCCGATTAAGGATCATTATGAGCATCAGCTTTTTTAACCATAGTTCAGTATTTTTTGTCATTTCTCGGCTGATCGAGTCTCCAGTTCCTTTATTTACAGCTTTTCATGAAATTGTTTGTTGATAAAAAAACTCAAATAATATGAAATTTGAAGAAAACATTTACAGATGTACGATCCGGAAGTTCCAAAGCGGTGACAAATTTCGTAGCAAGCTCGGTACGGATAGTCGTATCCGTGTTGTATTTAACAAAATTATTTGAAGTTTCTAATACTTAGAAAGTGTTTTTAGGACAGTATCAACATAATTAAAGACAATCAAGCCTCATATTGACACTTGTATTCAATCAAATAGTGTCAGAAAAGGTTTGATTTATAGTATACATAACTGTCTGCTAAATTCAACACTTAACGATAACATAATTTTTGCTTTTTTGTCATCAAACATGGCGGTGCATTTAAACACAATTTGCTTTCATGGCGATTGGAATGAAAACTAGAGGCTCACCTGAGCCTGTATCGCTCACCTGGTTATAACCTGACCAATTGTGAGAAACTGAAATATCATCT
>JAOXYI010129106.1:0-11801 GCA_028566495.1 Lithophaga antillarum | reverse complement strand
CAAAACCAGGAAGAATTCAGAATAAAAGAAATATTTCAAATAAATTTGAACAGAGTTTGCATATCCGGTAAACAAATAAAGCTATACTGAACTTGACTTCTCTGTTATATGTGTCAATCAGTTTTTAAACTGTAGGTTAAAAGAAAATCTCTCTGTAAAGGAATGCCAAACCATGAAATATGTTTAAACCTTGATCAGTCACATTTAATAAACTGACTTCATTAAACTGTAAGGTACAGAACATTCTATTGTTTTATGAAAGTAGCTCCATACTTAGCAATATCTGTACTTATTTCAGTCTTATCACATATGATAGTATTTTTTTTTAATGCAAGTTGTAAACATTGTTTACATGGATCTGCAGTGACAAAAGCATCAAAGTTTACTGTCAGAGTAAAAGATACAAAGAGTTTTTCCAACAATGACAAAAAATTATTTGTTTTTCACGTTAAATGATCTTAAATTACTTCAGTTATTTCTTTTATTTGAACAATTTTCCAATTGACAGGTTTTCCTTTTTTCTCTATTAAGTATACTGGTTCAAGGGAAGTAATGTATTTATTTCCTACATTTTATTATATACTGCTATGTCTTACCAACATCCATAAATATTTGGAGATGTTTGTCATTGATACTCTCAAAAAATCCAATGACAGTAAGTGCATCTTTCCTCATGTATGACTGGACTTCCTTTGTTGACAACAGTAACTTAGATGCTTCTTCTGTCTGTTTGATCATGTAGTTCACAATTCCTGAAATAAAGTTAAAATCATGAAGACTTAGGCTAAAATGTTTAAATGATTATTAAAATATTACACAGACTTAATCCAGGGATACAAATTCAGTTACCTAATTAAGGTCACAATAATTTGATTATTAGATTTTCATCCAATTTTTTTCTGAAATAGGGGTGGGCGGGTGAATTTTGTTTTTTATTTTTTGTCTACTTTTGTGGAAAATGCCTTAAAATGAAGAGAAACAGGCACACTTTCTTTAAAATCCAAAATAAAAAAAAATTTTGCATTGCAAAAATTGGGGCGGGCTGGGATGAAAATCTAAATTAATTTATTGCGGCCAAACAAAGCCGACTGTGTGTTTCTTACATACCACCCCCATCATTTCCAGAGCCCCACATGTACCATTTTATTAGCCCTTCCAAAAAATAAACAATCAAACACTGTGATTAATATTTCTCTATTTACTGTTCCTCTTTTGATTTCCAATTTTGTACTAGTTTTATAGTTTTTCAGGTAAAATTCACTTTAAAATGAACTTTATTTTCACTGTTCAACTTAAAACACTGAACAAGACTACCTCCATTTTGGTTGAAAGTTAATACTGTATTAGACCTTGACTGATTGTATGGACAGGGAACATTAAGACCAAGTACAAATAATGATCAGGTTCTCAGATAATGACTTGATAAATTGGGGCACTAGGGAGGATACTTGCATGTATATTTTTTGCATTTATTTCTCAAATTGACAAATTCTGGGGTCTCTGCTTTCCCAAATGTAAATGTGTGTATCACATTTTTCATTTAAGACAGCAATAATTTTGTTTGGACTCTATGTTAGTCAATAATTTTCAAATTATGAAAAACATGTAATAATGAACGTACATATGTGATTATGTTTTTTATTAGACAGATCTATTAATTAAGATATAGTTAAAAATGAATGTGTTAAATAATGTATGTTTTTTTTTTGTGTCGATTAATAAATGTATGGTTAATTCAGTCTGGAAGTTAAATTCATGGACATTTACAGATTAAAATATAATATAATTTACATCACCATCGATTGACCATTTTTTTAAACATATTAAATGGTATGAGAACAGAAACATAACTGACATGCAAATTTGTAATATCTTAATACAAAAGAGAGAAATGCAACCAGGGAAATATACTAATAGAACTGGAGAGCCAACATGTAGTATAATTATTTAATCCCTATATACCAATAGAACTAGCACTTTGCTTTTTAACAGTATATCCTTTATATAATGTTGTCGTAGATAGTTGTTTTTCTGTTAAGTTGTTAACAGAGGTTGTCCGCGTGTTAACAATATTTTTAGTTGTTGAACTACTGCCAAAGGATGAAGTGTGATGGACAGTGCTACTGTGTGTATGGAGGGCCGCTTTTCCTGGACTGGCCAATTCTGAAAATTAAAAAGTATATTTCATTATTAGAATATTTATATTTCAATGACCTTTGTTAATCTTCATTTAAGTAGAATTATCGCGAATAACATAAGACCAGTATCACCTAGAATAGTTTTTCACGTTCCCTTCTATCATTAATCAATAGCTTTTTAGGTAGTTATTTGACCTATAATCTGACCATCTTACCTAGAATAATTCATGCAAAAACCAAGGTCAACATCTGTACATTGATTTTTGTTGGACTGTACCTATCAGTTCTTGACGATATGACCAGGTACTTAAAGTAAATGTAACCTGGTGTATATTTCATGTCACATGACCAAGTGCCTTGATGCTGCCCTACTATTATTTTCTCTTCCTTTAGTTATTTTTTTTTTTGGGAGGGGGGTAACTTCGTTGTCATTATTTTTTTATTCCTGATTAAAATTGGCATCGATAATTGTTTTTAATGGAGAGAAGTTATTCCCAATCGTATACCGTATTATATCTGAATTGCAATCTATCTGGTACATTGTTATGTAGGTGTCAGACTCAGAAGTGGGAGCTTGCAGGGATATTCTGCCAGAACAATACTTTAGGCGTAATTAAAAAAAATTATATTGATTGACTTTTTCATATCAGACGTTTCAATTTAAAAAAAAAAAGAGGAGAAAACGACAAATTTTATAGATTAAGTGTCCTTTTCCCATTCCTATGTTAAACACATGTAAATTTCATAGAACATTTGCAGGCTTTATTACTGTGATGTTCATTTCGAAAATTCAACTAGAGAATATCTAAGTATTGATGTATGCAAATGTGTTTTGGGGTTTCATCCTTTAAAAAAAATAGGGTAAGTCGGTAGGTAATTTTTTTTATTTTACTAAATTTTTCACCTTGAACCTATCGGAGAAATTGTGGTTATTTAACAGTTCATAACTGAAAATGCCAATAAAAACTTCGGGGTAGGCATAAAAAATAAGGCTCGGTAGGGAAACCCTAAACACAAGTATTTTTTATTTTGGCCTTACTGAAAGATGAAAGCACAGACAGCTATCCAGCTGACCAGTGAAACCCTTGACCTTGGGTAGGTATCTGGAAACCTTAACTTGAAGAGGATCGAGTGGGACTCAAACTCACAACAGCAGTTTTAGGATTGTGGTCATAACCCAGAGACCTTAACCACTCGATCCCCCGGGTTCCATTTAGAAAAAGACCAGACAATAAGTATTAATGGGATTTTTTTACATAAAAATCAAATAAATAATCAGAACGCTTGTTCACAAAAGGAGAAATGTTTGGATATATTGAGATTTTGTCTTCATGAGAGGGAGATGGATTGAAGAAGGACATTTCTGTATTTACAACGAAAGTATTTGAAGGCTCTGGAGATCTGGATCTGGACAGTTGAAGATACATTCATTATCGATAAGATATTTCGATAAATCAGCAGAACTGAAATAACTTGCTTTACGAACTGTGAATTTTTAGGTGAAAGAATGATTTTGCTGATTTTATTTTTTGTCTGATATGTTTTCTAATCAGTTACATAGTTACCTTTGATCATTTCTTCCAAGCTTTACATATATAAATGATAGTATATATAATAATTCAAAGAATTTTCGCCTGTACTGTTTTGAGTTTATAAAAAAAATTACAGTTTTTCATATTTCATTGAATGAATAACTTTTCTTCTATTTCATAACTTCTCTTCCATTTGTAACTTCCTTTTTATAATAAATAATGAAATAAAGACTGACCAACTTCAATTTTGAGATTTTCTTCTTGGTAATTAAAAAAAAATAAGTTTATATGTACTTTGAAGTACTTGGTCATGTCATGAAGTACTGCTGGATAGAGTCCAACTAACATCAATACATATGCTTACCGTGGTTTGGCTTGGCTTGAAATATCTTAGTCATATGGTCAGAATATAGTTAAAATAACTACCTGAGAGCTATTGATTAAAGGTAGAAAGGAAGGTGAAAAACTTATATAGTTGATACTGGTCTTATGTAATTTCCGATAAAATAAAGAAGAGGGTTTGGTTGTTGTTGGGGGGGCGGGTCTATCCGTGATGTTCAACAATTTTCCAGCTTTATTGTCACTACCAGAAAATGGGAGTGGAGGAGCCCGTACAGCTATCAAGCTGACTAGTGAGACCCCGACCGTGGATGAGTATCTGGAAACCTTAACACATAAAGGGCGAGTAGTACTAGGCAAGTGATCAGGAGTCCGCGAAGTTAACCACTCGGCCACCCAGGTCCTCATACACAGAGAACAATCACTACATATTCTATAATAATGATTATCCTTATGACCAGCTTAGGATATCAAAAATATATTCTGTTAGTTGACTTACTTATGGCTACTCATGAACTATTTCTGTAATTCACGTAGTTAGGACAATAATAGAGAAGGAACGATGACATTACAGATACAAATGTATCAAATGATATTTTTTCAAGGAAAAGGAACCTCATGTACTCATTTCTATCGACTGCTTGGTGAAAAACCATATATGATTTGACCCTCTTCAGTTTTTAGGAGTATCTTCCTTTCGTTGTTTTGTTGTATTTCTATTGCGTGTGTCTTTTTCTGGATATCAGTTTATTATTTACTAAATTTTCTCCAGGAACGACCCAATAACCCATACGACAAGAACTTTTGCTACTGAAAATACATTTATCCAGTTTTTTTTATATCAAATAAAGATATTGGTTATCATTTAAAACAACAGTGTGAATGCAAATAAAAAACTCAGTTCGTACACCCGATTCACATACATGTTGCGTCTCAATAAGTCCCCATATTTAACCTACATCAAGAAGATGAAAAGTTCACATATATGTTGTGTCTCAATAAGTCCCCATATTTAACCTATACCAAGAACATGAAAAGTTCACATATATGTTGTGTCTGAATAAGTCCCCATATTTAATCCACATCAAGAACATGAAAATTTCAATTATATGTTGTGTCTGTCCCCATATTTAACCTATATCAAGAATATGAAAAGTTTGCTTGGGCTACAAAACAAACCCCATAACCATACGCAAAGGACATGAACTTTATATCGACAATGGTGAACACTCTGCCAAAAACACTGAAAATTTTTGTGATTTTTTTATGAATTTCAGTCACCCAAAGACACTTACTGGTACATATAAATGTCTATAAGAACGCAAAAAAATGACAAATGCGGACAAGAAAAGGCCAACGATGAACAAAAACACGAAAAACAAGTACGACAAAAAGGGGGGGTGATATCAGATGCTGCGGAAGGGTAAAGACGTACTGTTTATGGTGTTAAATCAGAATTAATCAAATTAATTTCTATCAAAGTTAAATATTACCTGTGTCCTGTTTTGTCGTTAAATCAGTTTTCTCAGTATCATATCCAACGGTTGTTTTGCCTCTTGTAGGTTTTGTATCTCTTCCTTGTAATTGTCAAATCTATACTGATTTTGTCAGTTCTGTGGGAAGTGGTGCTATTTTTAACTGATGATATATGTACTGGTATATAGGCATTTTATAAACATACTCATGTTATCTTGTAACTTTGGAACTAATAAACAAAATGCTTCAAAAATTGTGCACATTCTATTGAACTGTCGTCAAATGTTAGTAAATACAAGCATTTTAGTTGGTTTTACAAATTTCTAAATTCATTTCTCAAAACAGACAGCAATCACATACAAAGACACCAGAATAAATTAGAATGTGCTATATGAATCTAACGAAAAAATGATCTGGAAATTTTCATTATTTTTTGTGAATTGGAGAAAACTGTTCTTTTATTTTACCATTCCACTATGATATATATGTAAAGAGAAGAATACATACATTCACTTTATACCTGTGCATGCTTGTATTATATAGTCATATATTATGTTGCTTAAAAGAAAAAATATACGAATATATTTAAGAAAATATTTACGATTTCTTATAGCAGAATTCAAAGAAAAATGAATACCTACCTAAAATATATTAGGAATCTCGCGAATTATAACTGACGATTTATCATACGGCTCGTCATGCGCCTCGTATGCATGAAAGTGTTATAGATATGCTCCTAACAAAATGATGATGACTAGTATAAAGAACTTGATGATTATAATTATGTACGTGATGATGATGATGATGTACATGTCATATGCTTCATATGTAAGTTATATTAAAATTTTATAATTTAGGAATTCAGAATAGTTACAGAAAAAATTCTTGATTTCCTTATTATTACAAAATTTTAATAAATGAATATCAGGGAAATATAAAGATTGTCATCGCATTTTACTATGCCCATCTTTGCCTGCCCCAGCCGTTCATGTTTAGCAATTGTCCTATCAACGTCTACAAGCAACTTATGATCATTTGACCCGAAATTATTTAGAGGTTAACCATGACGTCATGATGATGCTTGGCTTCTAGTTTTGATAGTTTATCTGAACGTACAGTTAAATTATTTAGAGGTTAACCATGACGTCATGATGATGTTTGGCTTGGGGTTTTGATAGTTTACCTGAACGTACAGTTAAATTATCGGATCTCCCGGCAAAACCGTGATTTCAAGGTTTGTATCCTAAAAATGTCAGAATAAAATGCGATAAATATACCATCTTACTACATGCAAATAAATATTATCAAATATCAGCCGTTCGACACAATGAAAAGTTTCTGTCTCGTTCGCTACGCCCACTCGTTCAGAAATGCTACATATTGTGACTCGCGGCTGGTATATGACAATATATATATATATATATGCAGAAAGCAAGATAATATATACTTTTATAGTTCCCTTATGCAACTCGTATGTTATTAAGTTACAATATGATATGATGATGTGACAGTAGGCATAATGTACAGACAGAGACAAAAATAGATATATTTTTTATGTTATAACATTTGAAATGGGTGTACTGCAATTACGGAATAACACGAAATCTCACGACAAGTAATCAACATTTTCTTTAACATATTTGAGCAAAAATTCCTACATATAAATTTTTAAAAATTTTCATAAAAACCCTTATTAGTGTAATAACCGTAGTGATACCTACACTGCCCAGTTTTGTGAAAGTAATTCATTTTTTAATAATTATTGGCATTACCTGTGACAGAGGTGGTAGACGTTGAAGTACTCGAAGATGTTGTGGTAGGCTCACACTTTGCCTGTGCTGTTGCTAGTTCTGGTTGAGAATATTGCGCAACTCTTCGAAACTGTGGACAGGGTGACTCAGCCTGTATGCAGCTGATATACTCGTCATAAAAACTGAGTGGAGAAATACATAAGTATGAATATCAGTATCGATTTCATAATAGCAAATTAAAGGTATGAAATCCTGATTCTCAAATCCGGGATATTTGTCAAAATTAGTACAGAGAGACAATAATGAATCTATGACACAGGAAACATGTCTGCAACCAATTGAGATACGGAAATTACATGTCCGCAACCAAATGAGACACGGAAATTACATGTCTGGAACCAACTGAGATGGGGAAATTTCATAAGGATCAATCAAATCGTGATAGCGACAAACAATTTTCGAAGCGATGATTTCAGTTTAAGCTTTTGGTAACCTTTATATCAAAACTGTGATACATAGCCCCATTTGCAGGGGAAGCGTGGATATTGTCACTCAGAAATGAGAAGTTTACTACTGGAAAACTACGATCATCGCGTGCGTCATAAATCCATGAATGCAAAAGTCCCTCTGTGTCAATTTCCATGAATAAGTTTAAGGATGTATCTGACTTGTTCTTGTCTGTCCTGTATCAGCATATGAAAAAACTGAACGAACAATAAATGCAAACTCTGTCAAAGCCTTTGTAAATGAAGGGATAAAAACATTCAAAGTGCAGTAAATTTTGAGATTCCCATTATATTTTTGTCTATTTGCCGTACATCAATGAAAATGTATCACACACACACACACACACACACACACACACACAAATTTGTATTTTGTTTCTGTTAATGATGAATCATACATAAATGCTTTTTAGTCTAAATTGTTTGGTCATCAGTCACTATGTTTGTTTAAATTTCTCTTATTTACTTTATTTATTTATTTATTTTTATTTATTTACTTTTGGGGGGGATAAACTTGCATAATTAAAATCAGTTTGACAAGAACATACATCTCTTCTTACCTGCAGTCAGAAAATCTAAAATCCCCAGTAGTTACAGAGTATTGTTTGCTACAGGAATCTATACTCGCTATTGTCTTGTCAATTGTTGCACAACCTATCAAAATACAGAATATATACAATAGCAGTATATTTAATTAGCTTAAATGAAGTAACTTATTTGAGAGCTGTTCGGATAAATAAATTTTCAATATACTTTGATCGGCTTAAATTTAGGGAAAAGATCACTCATTCATTGGATAGCATAAAAGAAGACTTTGTTGTTGTTTTGTTTAAATTAGTTCTCCTGAGTATTGTTATTAGAAAGTAACCATCAAAATTTGAAGGAAATCCGATAGGAAATGAAGGCGCTACTTAGGTCGAGACGACAAGGCAATATGACGGACAGGCAGACGGACTGGTCAAGATCATTATACCGCTCGCTACTTACGGGTGATTGAATGTATTATTTTTATTTAATTTTTTTTTAAATTTTCACTGGAAATAGTATTGGGGTGTCGGATAGGCAAAGATCTTTGAAACAAACAACTTATTAGATTCTAAAAAATAGAAAAAATGAAAACCTTTGACAAAGATCTGAGAAAAACAGTTAGAAATAAACAAGTTTTCCGTAAATACGGATTCAGTGAATCATATCTACTATGTGGTTCACATACACCGGTAAGTTTCTGAGAATTTATTTTAAAGAAAAATAAGAAAACATGCCATGTTTTGCAGTTTTTCAACCTTACTTCTTCATAACTGAATTGCAGATATTTGATAAATTTCGGATGAGAAAGGTGGGTATAGAAAAATAAGAAAAATTTTGATTTTTCTTGGCATATTCGGGCATTTTCATGTTAAATTGCACCTGCCTTGATGGGCATTAGGAACAAAAAAATCCCATTTTCCCACCACTTACATGGAAAATGTTACAACATAACTTCTTTTTTTCTGTTAACATCAGAATTTTTCAGGTGAAATGTATCTGACTGAGATGTAAACCTTAGGACAATGGAATATACCAAATATTAGTGACCTACCACTTCCAATTACTAAGAAACTTACCTATCACGAAAACTTAATACAGGAAATGGACCGTGAAAATGAGGTCAAGGTCAGGTGACAGGTAGCTGACTGACATGTGCATCTCACAACAAAGGCATATACCAAATACCAGTGACCTACAACTCCCATTTACTGAGAAACTGACCTAATCACGAAAACTTAACAGGGTCAATGGACTGTGAAAATGAGGTCAAGGTCAGATGACAGATACCTGGGTGTCATGTACTCCTCAGGACAAAGGCATATACCAAATACCAGTGACCTGTAATTCCCATTTACTGAGAAACTGACCTAATCACGAAAACTGAATACGGTCAATGTACCGTGAATATGAGGTCAAGATACCTGACTGATATGTACACGTAAGGACAAATGCATATACCAAATACCAGTGACCTATCACTTATAGTTACTGAGAAACTGATTTAATCAAGAAAACTTAACATGGTCAATGGACCTCCAAAATGAGGTTAAGTTCAGGTGACAGGTACCTGACTGACTTGTACACCTCAGGACAAAGGTATATACCAAATATCATTGATCTAACACTCCTAGTTACTGAGAAACTGACCTAATCACAAAAACTCATTAATTGCTGATGCCGTTGCCGGAAAAGCAATAGCTATGTCTCGCCTTCCGCAACTTTCGTCGCAGGCTAGACAAAAACTAATTTTAATGCAATTTGTTTGTATCGTTGGATTTGATTAGCTACTATTCTGCGTAAAATTCTCAATCTACAAGTCGTAACTAAGGGGTCCACTTGGAAGGAGCCACCATCTTGAAAACGTGAAATCCTACGTGTTATATTTATAACAATACATAAAAATAATTAAAATGCCTATCTTACAAACTTCTTTTGGTTAAATTTTATCCAAAACTGAAGCATACACAAAGTCAAAAAATGCCTGATCTTTACGTTTTACACTGGAAGTTTTCATATGACGTTATGTTGTTTCTGTGACATTTATGTGCCAAAGTTGTCAAAAACATTTCGCGGAATTTTAATTTATGCCTTTTTAGACCCAAGCAAAAGCAAGAATTAAATTTTTTGTTTAGTATTGCATTAGAATGGAGATAACTGTATTGTATGTTAAGCTTTGCGGATGTAAATCTTGGTTTTACTGTTGCAAATATCTGTTTACCTAGCTCCACTAAGCATTGCTAGATAAACTCAATTTGCGACAGTAAAACCCATGATTTACGTCCGTAAAGCTTAAAATACAATACATTTACCTCCTAAGTTACTGTGTAAGACAACCTCTAGCCTGCAGCAAAGCAGAATTCCTTAATTTCATACTGATAAAACCTATCTGGCCATCTTTGTTCTATGTGTTGTAATTAATAAACCTTAAAAAGTCTTTACCTTTCCTCTACAATCTAAATTATCAAATCTATTAATTTCTTGGTTTCTACTGATAGCCACATTTCAAGGAAAGCTGTTGTCACTTATGACAGGGTTAAATACAGGTTAATTGTCTAATGTTCTACAAAAGGTTATATAATTAAATCAGTAACTTTCTGCTAAAGACAGACGCTCACTAATGGTATACACTTAAACTTCTAATCATCATCTGATATAAACATATCATGTAATTACAATTAAAATCATTATTTAGATCAATCCGTTTTATGTTCTTATTAGCTGTGGCTGATTTATTCTGAACAAACTAAGCAATTTTTAACACCATCTATATATGCTTTAGCATGGCTTAATTACTAAACACATTTGGATATTTTTGTTATCCAATACAATACAATTATGGTCTTTTGAAGAGATAAATATGTCGTTTTATGGGTGCACACAAAACTAATATTCACCGAGGCCTTGTTTTACGTGTGTGTGCACAAAACTGATATTCACCAAGGCCTTGTTTTATGTGTGTGCACAATTGATATTCACCAAGGCCTTGTTTTATGAGTGTGCACAACTGATATTCACCAAGGCCTTGTTTTATGTGTGTGCACAACTGATATTCACGGAGGCCTTGTTTTATGAGTGTGCACAACTGATATTCACCAAGGCCTTGTTTTATGAGTGTGCACAACTGATATTCACCAAGTCCTTGTTTTATGAGTGTGCACAACTGATATTCACCAAGGCCTTGTTTTATGTGTGTGCACAAAACTGATATTCACTGAGGCCTTGTTTTATGTGTGTGCACAAAACTGATATTCACCAAGGCCTTGTTTAATGAGTGTGCACAACTGATATTCACCGAGGCCTTGTTTTATGTGTGTGCACAAAACTGATATTCACCAAGGCCTTGTTTTATGAGTGTGCACAACTGATATTCACCGAGGCCTTGTTTCATGAGTGTGCACAACTGATATTCACCAAGGCCTTGTTTTATGTGTGTGCACAACTGATATTCACCAAGGCCTTGTTTTATGTGTGTGTACAAAACTGATATTCACCAGGGCCTTGTTTTATGTGTGTGCACAACTGATATTCACC
>JAOXYI010128995.1:0-11803 GCA_028566495.1 Lithophaga antillarum | reverse complement strand
GACATCCGCAATTTTGCAGTAAACCTAAACATGAGGACACAAAAGGAAAACAGATGGGAATTATTGAAACAGTGGCAAAACTAATCAGAAATGATATTAAAGAACTAAATATAAACAAAAGGGAATATTAAGCTCCGTCAGCAGCGGCCTCAAATGAGTCATATATTGCATTTTTGCCAGAAAAAGCCAAGACATTAAACAGTAAACTTTTTTCGATGGGCCAAGTAGAACGATCCAGAGTTCTCTTAACCTCCTTACCAATCGGACTTGGTTTGCAACTCTACCTTCATTTTGCTCAAAAGTTCTTTAATCTAGGATTCTGCTCTTCGTATTCCGAAATATTAAAACATGAATTAAGTGCTGCAGTGGCCCGTGTAACATATTTAACTGAAACCGGCTCTTCAAGCATTGTTAAGTTTTCAGCAGATAACGTAGATCATAATTAAAGGACGTTTGATGGTCATGACACGTTTCGAGACGGGTATAATCGCACCATTTGTCCCGAGTATTTAATTCCCTATATCTGCCCCCCTCCCCGAGGGTACCCGAGGTAGAGAAATATGACCCAGGTTCTCCACCTTACGGGGTGAGACCCCTCCTAAACGGAATGTCCGCCGGTGGTGCGGGATAATAAATAATAATAATAAAAACGTCCGTCGGATGGGTCGCAAAATCCGAGTTCCTGTGTTGGGATAATGCCACGCTTTCTGCACGTTAAAGAACCCTTGTAGCAAAGCTCTTCGTGAGTGGTCCGTAAGTGGCCAATTGCAAGGCTAAATATCCCACCCCTACTCACTGTATCCTCCTTTTCAGGTGTTCAGTCAAAATTTTCCTCCCAATGATCTGTCCCATCCCCCGTTTAATTATTAGTATTAACTTATTATCGTCCTGAATATAGCTGAAGTATTGCTCGCTGGACGTTAAACAACAATCAATCAGCCCTTTATCTGCTGCAAGAGTTGGTTCTACAGCTGAAGAGTTAGGTGAGGCTGATAAGATTGACATAAAATATTATAAGCCTCCGCCTGTACTTCCTACTTTGAAGTTTGAGGATTTGAAGATCATTATGTGTTTCGATAAATCAAAGAATCTTGATATTATACCGAGACTTCGTTAGGCATTGTGTTCTCTCCTGTTAGGATGACTGACTGGTTTTATGCAGTCTGTTCAAAAAGGGCATTTTCCTGGAGTCTTCCGTTTGTTTTTCACGGATGATCGATATGAACCCAAAGAAAGAATGCATCACGGAATAACTCCATCGATAACTTGTGATCAAACTCTTTACTGGAAAACGATGACAATAATTGACAGTGAAGCTTTTGACAGTCCCATTAGGTCAGTGGCTGTATAGGTCACATTATGCTGTCGTCTGGCTTGTTTGAAGTGTTGGAAATCATTTACGCCACAGATGGTGTGGAACATATGTTAACTGGTAAAACTTTGTCCAGGGTCTTTCGAGCCACCTGCTTGTTGACTGGGTTTTACATATTCTATTGATTTCCAAGCTCTTTCACTTACCGGTGAAGCAAATCTAAATTACAAATGAAGAAGATGAACCAAGTAATGGTGAAAATGACATAGAAAGCATAGAAAGAAAACTGTAACATATAAAAAGTTCGAATTATGACATAATTACTGATGACAGCAGCAACCAAACAAAAGATATGATTACAGAGTCTACAACTGAAAGTATATATATCGAAGAACTATTGAATTTTTTTTGAAAGACTGAAGAAATATGAAATTTCCGTCGGTGACATCTTGAATGATAGGCGTCTTGTAAAAGTACAGAATTTGATCAGAGAGGAACAGAAAAGATTGAGCAAATATCCGCAAAACTCTAGATTCTATACATTCCAATGCTAGACATTCTTGAAACATTTATAAAAGTTGAGCGCACAGATGACTGGCAACTTCGTCATTCAAGAAAAACTGTCATATTTTGCAGCTGACAGACACAATTTGTACTTAAATCAAAATCAAACATACCGAATTTGCTGCGTTCGAAGCGCTTTTTCTGGATTAACCTTTATCAGGAACGCTCAGAGCCAAAAGTTTGTACAAAACCAAAAGGGGTCTAAAAAGAGTAGCCAAAATCAGCATATGTATACTTACATCTGTAGAAGGAGAATACTCTCAGATATATTCAGTGTTCAACAGATTATATCATGTAGTTCGAAGAACTGACAGATTCTGGGCGGGTCTATCAACAGACCTTATTATTGAACAAACTTTAAGGAGAAGTGGTAAATCAGCAGGTGATATGACAAAGGAATGTCAGATGTACAAAGAGGGCAGTGGTTGTTGTGAAAGCATGTTCAAGTTTTAACACAGTAATGCAAAGCTTTACGAGTGTGCCTTATCGTGACCAAACCAAGGAAAATACACCCGCTCGTTTGGATCGATATAATAATTGTGACGTTTCTCCACGAGAGAAAACCATTTGCAGAGGATGAAACACTACGTAAAGTTGAAACCGGTGTAACACCTGAACGCTCACAAGGCTCACGATGTTAGTCATTCTCTAATCCATGAAAGGTCAGAATATTTTCAACATTTCATTCACACTGCATTTAGGTTACAACATTTCAATGAAAATCAACTGTTAAAGTGAATGGAGAGCCAATTACAACTGTTATTTCAAAGATTAATCACGGCAGCAAATAGCCTACTGAATGATCTTTCAAAATGGTCTCATTTCAACTTGATAATCACCCGTCTGCGATGTTCGATATGTCTGCTGCAATGCATGAAGCTCAGAAGCCCCTTTTGTAGATGCAATATGAGCACTAGATGATTGTTCTGGAACGAACTCAATTGTCTTCATCATCTGTAGTGCAGTATGTTCTTGATGGTGGATCATTAAATTGAATTACACGGCCCCGCGATGTTACATTGCATCATATTTGTCAGTCATATATTCACTACGTCCTAAAAATACAATAGTCCAATCGTTGTATTTGATGGTTATACACACAGTCCATCTATCAAAGATGGCACACACCAAAAGTACAAAAGGAGTTATTGGCACAATTATTATTATTTACCGATGATGCACCTTTTAAAACTAACAGAAGCATTTCCTGGACAATAAGAGAACAAGCAGGCTTTCACTAATCTTCTCTCTACTCATCTTGAAATTCATTGTGTAAAACACTTCATTCTGAAGTAGACACTGATGTGTTACTTGGTCAAGATAGACGAAGAATCACCTAAACAAAGTCACACATTCTTAGTTGGAGAAAAGACATATTTGCTAGTTCTCCTATGTTATTATGCAGATCTAAGTCCTTTCGGTATTTATTTTCTATCGGAAAGTAGTCCATCTACCAGAAAAGTAAGAATATGGAATCTGAAGAAAAGGTGAGAACATGGAAATCTGAAGAAAACAAAGACAATACATTGTATTTGGACCAATGACCTGCAAGCTTCTTCCGTTTATGCATGCACTAACTGGTTATGATACAACGTTAACGTTATTCGGAAGAGGGAAAAACCAGGCTCTTAAGAAATCGAGAATTGAAAAATAGTTCATAGAGTGTGCCAATTCATTAATTGAAGCACAATCGAAAGATATTGTAGAAAGAACTGGAGAGGAGGCAATAATGTCTCTTTACCATGGTTTTCAATGACTTGATCTTTTGCCTTTTCGACGGTTTACCTCCAGAGTCATGACAAGCTCAACAGCTGTGGGAGAACATACTCTAACATCGATCTCAGCAGCTTTCTTATGTATCTCCAAGCAAAGTACTGCAGCAACGAAGATGCAGATATAAAGTTAGATGATTGGACTGGAATGTTGAAGGTACCAGGTGAAAAAACTAGTTTACGACCTGCACCAGAAGAGCTACTAAAGGTTATCAATTGTAAATTAAAAAAAAAAACCGCGACACAAAAGCGTTGTACTTGTAGAACACACAAGTTAGAGCGTTCTGTTCGGAGTGGAGAGTGTATGGGTATGAGCTGTCCAAATTCTACAACATTTTGCTTAACAATATTTACACTCAGATGATTGACTTGATTAAGCTTACCCTACCACAGCACGTCGTATGCTGTACATTTCTTTTTGTGAACTTAATTTACATTGTGTAAGGTCACACACCATTATTGATAATCAACTTGATCTTTGAAATAATTATTCAATTTTGTCACAATTCTTACCCCTCGTATGCGTAAGCTATATTTAGAAGTAATCATTAAAAAAGCAACATCTATTGACACTATGAATATTTTTATGATGATAAACATGTTGATACTGTGATTTTTTTCCCCGCATTTGAGATTTTTTTATTATTTGTTTCCATAAAGCTTTATATTTGGATTCTTAAAAATATTATTCCATCAAAATATCTATAGAGACTTTTTTTTTTCTGGTAAGGAATTTATATAGCATAAAAAAATGTTTTGCAATTTGTTTGAGGTTAAACTTTTTTTTCATAGTTTGACTGTACTATTTCTGATAATGTATTTTTATCACTGATTCCGCTGGTGGTGTTCCAGCAGCCCCATCGGTATCGCCGGCCAAGTAGACAGGACTTTCATGTTGGAGTGAAATGTGTACTTGATACTTTAAGAAATTTCCAGTCAATAAAACTTTGTTAAAATTTATTACAATTTATATGTATCTTCGCATTCTTCGTTTTCCTGCAATGATCTTTGGGGCATTTTTGGATGGTACTCTTTAATTTTCCAAACATATGGCTCCGTTATACTTGTTAGACATAAGCCGTGGAAATGCGCTTATTGGTATTTTTTTTCCTTGTGATAATAGAGTATCTCTCATATCGTATTAAACGCCAGACAAATAATACTAGAGGTACTAACATTTAACATTTCTCTTTATAACAAAACGTATTCATGAATGTTGACAGAAAGGACTACTGTGGTCTCCGATTTATGCCGACGCGATGATTTCAGTTTTCCAGTCTTTGGACTCCCATTTCCAAAAGCTGCATTCCTGTTGCCTCTGCAGATATATTCAATAGTCGTAGTGGATATGCTTATCCAAACTTTGATGCACGTAGCTAGGTTTTCTCAACCACGAGTTACTCTTGTCAAGTAAACTTCTCGAACAAGGTTTCCAAAATCCTAAACTGGAATCATTGTCTCTTCTAGCCGATCACTATGAAATTACAATGTCTCAGTTTGGTAGTCGACATGTTTTTGCTGGTCTCCCAGATTCTAGCCTTTGTCTATCTACATCTGACACTGCATTGTGAAACAGTTAGAATAAGGGTATTACGATGGTCGTGGCATACAAAGCAGAAAACTTACTCTATCTTACATCTTATTCCACTCACCGTTTTGTGTTGTACAACCTTTATTTCTGAATGTTTCAATTTCGTTTTTATTTGTTTCTGTTTTGAATCATGTCCGGACTGATTTGGTAATTATACAAAGTCATGAAGTTTGATATTCTATGCTGTTGTCTTGATAGAAATCAACAGCTTCCAGCTGATAAAGAACATTATCTTAATAGTCAATACCTCAAGTTTTATCTTAATCAAAGGTTAAAGAAGACGGTATGTGATTTAATTGATTCGTTTCTGATTTATTTGCATGAAATAAGACAAACGGAGTGAATTTTATCATATTTTATTTTAGACTTTGCCATAATGAGACTTTAAAAGTATTGTAAAATGGTCAGAAGTACTTCTGATTACAAAATAATTATGTATCTTTAATTATAACTATAACATTTACAAGAAATACAATCATTAATTTCTACATTTGATTATTTTCCTATTCCAATAATGGTTCCCGGCTTGTTTTTACTCCGTATTCTCCTAATTATTTCTCCTTAAGGTGATTGATCTCTACAGATTTCTCATCAGTATAGCAATTTTGTAATATAAAACAAAATTTGTAATCCGGAAATTGGTTGCTGTCCATTCCGTCCTCATTACCGATGTTTATTCTTTCTGAGCAACATCATTTCTTCATTAGAAGAATGGCCATGACAACTAAATTGTTAACGAAGAGGCGATAAGGAAGTGGGGAAAAGATTGCGGAAATCATGTGGACGTGTTCAGAGAGTCGTAATTTTATATTGCAAGAAACCAGTGAATGTTTGCCAAGTATTAAACTCTGTTTCATCTTGTTTTATTAGACGAGCCAAGAAGTTTATTTCGAACTTTGCTAGCGTTGTGAAAATGTGAAAGAGCAACAACATGAAACAGATCTAGCTAGGCTGGGGGACCAATGAACAATGAAACAAGCCTATGACAAGTAAAAAGTATTTCCGTCAGAAGAAAATGTCATGAAAAAAAACAAAACAAAACAAAAACACAAAAAAACCCCAAAAAAACAAAACAAAACAAAAAAAAACCATGCTGTGATTTTGATAAAAAAAATCATTTAAAAATGTATTATTATCATGCCATTAATCTTAGCAAATTATCTATTTTTGTTACTCCCCTGACATTATTTTTTTTTGTACTTATCATCTAAAGTATGCTAGGCAAATATGGAAATTAATTATATTTATGCAAATTATTATTTAGGTAACTGTAAAATACCCTGATTTCTCAGTGAAAATAATAATTATGTCACCAGCGAAGTATTCAAATTTACACTCGAGTGACAGTGTAGTCCCTGTTTTGCAAGCTTAAACCAGGGGAAGAGATAGTCTCCATGCAAATACTTTAACGTCAATACAGAAATGATAACATCAGATAAAGAGACTCGAAGATTACCTGCCAAAAGGTACTATATACTATTGCATTTCAACTAGAGAATAGCACCTTTTTTGCGGGCAACCCTAGCAGTATAAATAATTTGTCTGTTCATCGTCTTCATATTCATGACAGAACAACATTATTAAATTACTCTTGCTCTTTGCGTATTCGGTACTTGAAGTTTTGTATGGTCCCGTGTTATGTATTTTTCGATAATCACGTAGAACTTTTACTTACACAGCATTTATCTATTCTTAGAACTAGTGGGAAGTGCAGCAGCAAAATTAATCTGCAAAAATACATTTCAATTTCATTTTTGAGCCATTTGATCATTCTATTTCTTGAGATTCTTTCTTTTGCAAAGAAAGTAACGTTTATCGAGTAATTAGTTTCCCTATCTCACTTGTGTATGGCTTGAGCTATTTCAGCCTAATTACATCTATCCATAAATATCGTACACAAAAGCTGTAGAATTGCCATAGAAAATGTGCCTAAAGCTGTTTTGGGATGTTGTAGACTTGTCAGATGAATACTATACATCACTCTGTGGTTTCTATAATAATAACATGACTATCATTACTGAAGCAATACTGTGTATTATTGGTTTAATGTCCGGCGTTTTCCAAACATATTAAACAAACACCAATTTTATGTCCCAGACAGATATTTCGTCGAAAAGAATTTGGCTGCTAATCTTTGTAAAAGTACTGCAGGGAACAGAAGGACTATTAGAGAACTAATTGTTATTTTGTGGTTGCAAGGATCTAAGACAGACATAATAAGTTTTGAAAGAATGGAAATGAAACTGTCCATCTATTAAGAAATCATGTAAATATACAATATAATTTAATAGGGTTTCTCACTGTTATTGAAATGGGAAAATAATCACGAAACGTCGACAGGTAATCTCGACGTCATTAATCCTATTTTAAAAAATTTGAACTAGATGAAGTTTGATGACAGGGTGTCGACACTTTATCCAAATCAAAATTTCATCTATCCATTTGGGTCAACATTGGCAGCCATTTGTCAATAGAAAATTGTCTATGTAGAATAATATAAAAGCATTTACTTCAAAAGTCAACAAAAAAAAATTGGACTTTCGTTTATAAACATTTTATTCCATTGTTACATATTTTCCTTCTCTTGAAAAAAAAACATATTTCAAATTTGTCTATTGTTAGGAGTTCCCCATACAAGACAGTAGACTGATAGCACCCTTGAAAATTTAAACCAGTAGCCAGAGAGGTGCTACCCAGTAATATAACATGTATACCAATTTTATGTAAATTATATACAACTATCTTTTTTCCAAAGTTTATCTTTAATGTATGATTTATTTTCATGTTTCAACATTCAGTTACCACTTAATGGACAGGACAAGATTAATTAACACATTAACGCATTTTTTTTTTCGGCCATCGTAAATGATGTGTCCATACTTCGGAGGTAATTATTCGATTAAATGTTATTTTTGTGAATTTATGGCCAAGTAAATTCGACCGTCTACATATGACTCACAGACTGAATAAAACCCGAAAGAGTTAGTTACCATTTCATCATTACTATAGGTATTTTGTAATTAATTACAATTTCATTTTTTCAATTTTATTCATGACATAAAAATTATTTATTTCCTACCAACGTTTTGTAATGGTAATTTGACAATCACAGGCAATTCCCAGTACTTTTCATATTTTGTTCTGATGTTTAATAACTTTACGACTGTCAGATGCAAATAAACCATTTGTTGGTATTTTTTATCGAAACGTGTTTCACTAATGCATTATCCTAACTTTTATATCGTTATGTGAGGGCTTCAGACAGTTAGATGCAGCGCACATATACATGTTCTACGATAAAAGAACGTTAGTTTATCTAAAGAAGAAATATATATAAAATCATCATAAGGAAAGCTTTTGTTTGATAAAATGGACAAAAGTGATGATGTATCTACAGTTTTACAGTAGCATGTCGTTCGTTTAAAGTTTACATTTAAGTATATTATTTTTTATCAGTAGTTGGTATTATACTGTTAGCATAGTTTCATGTTATTAGAAAATGTTGTGCTATAAGAGAAACGAGTTCAGATTGAGATAATGTGTAATAACTACCACGATACTGGTAATGCCAGAATTGTTGGTGAATAACATTTATCTACAAATCTATTAAAATGTTATAATAGGGAAGACATCATTTTAAATTGCTAGGGTTTTACTCCTGTTTGAAAAGGTATCCTATACATTCTTTGTTATACTTTTTTGACATTTATGATATTTTTCTCTTCAACGTTTAACACGATGTGCTTTTGTCACTTTCCAATATCTGGCAACGCACATCACTGACAGACATAAGTACTTAAATGGGAATACGATGCATTAAACTGAACTGGGTGTCTTGTGATAATGTATTATATACGTAAATATGGATAAATGAACTTATTAAGGATATTTGGTGAAAACATGTTTTGAATGCATGCATAGCAGGTGTTGCTTACCCGGTCGACGCATCTGGTCTCACTCCATCCTAGAGTTCATGCGGTCCTAGCTGTTTGTACACTTGGATTTGTCATCTTCAATGGACTCATGAGTTTGAACTGATTATGGTATACTACTTTTATACTGAATGTAAATGCGTAAATGTTCATTTATAAAAAGTCTTCTTAATGACATTGATTCTCTTTTCAATAATTACTTAGTAATTCTCCCAAATTCCCAGCACTCCTACAAAATGTTGTTTTAGATAACCTGTATTCAAGATAACAAAAAACATTGTATTCTTCGAGTTGGTCTACATGTATCTAATCGTAAAGTGACACGAAGCATGTAATGAACAAGATGTAAAATGAATAGGTAAAAATTTTATTTATCTTTCGTCTACATAACTGTATTTTTTTATCACTTTAGAAGTATATTGTTATCCGATAAGTGTGACACTGACATATTCCCAAAGGCTAAATAACTTATGATGATAGGTAAAACAGTATTCCTCAATATTGCTTTTATCTCGGTTTTAATTAGTTTCGTTCAATACCATCATCTCTGGAGGGTCTGAATTCTGAAAAAGAAAAACAACAGAAGACCGCTTCAAAAATTGTCAGCAGATAATCACTTACAAATGTATGTTTACTAAATATGTTAATGGTAATTTTGGAAGGTGATGGATAGTTGAGCTTTAGATTTATTTCTTAAGTATTTTGTTCACGATGACCCGGTCTCATTCCTGGTTTTGATATCTTAGGATCATTTATGTTGTTACTTTTAAGCTTTTAAGTGTTTTTGATATTTTTCATTTGTATAGTTGATTGTTTTATCTTGCACGATTTCACAAGAAAACGATTTTTGGTCACTCCTAGTTTTGCCATGAATGCATGCTCATCACTACTAAATTTTCATATTATGAATTATGCAATGCGATGTGTACTACTACTGCTATGATCGTGCCATCATTTAACGCGATGGGTGTCGTAGGCAAAATAGGAGATGTGTTCTCTATAGATACAAGAGATTACGTTTTTCGATTTTGTGTGGAACTTCTTGGTGTTAAATATTTATTTATTTTTTATGTTTGTTTTGATTCTGGTTTTATATTGGTTATTTTTGTCATATTCGGACATATATATCTTGGAATTCCATCGTTGTAGGTAGTTGATTATTAACGTTAGCATTTATTTTAGTTACTAGAAGTTAACAATATCTTACCATTATCTGTAACTGTTGATGGACGTGTTCGGTTTCTGTAGACTTTACAGATGAAAATCTTTGTTTAGATCTTACACTGCAGTGCATCAATCTGTACTGATCCCATTTACGACCTAAAAGTGACAGTACCTGTGAAATTAAAAAAAGTGTTTAATGGTTTATAATTTTGTATATTATTATTGGAGAATCATATCAAGTAATATGTGTGTCACTGTAACTTTTGAGTCGATAGCACGTGTCTTCTGATGCAAGTTTTTGACAGAATATCCAGTACTGAAAATTTTAAATTCTGGATGCAGAAATGTACAGCAGTCTTATTACACAACACCAAGTTTCAGTCAGAAATTCTTTATCGGATCTGTATTTCCAAGATTATCAGAAATTCAAGGTCATCCTTAGGTCCAACCTAGGCATAAATGTGAACAACATCTCCTTGGCAGACGCAACAAAATGAATTGACGGCAAACGTACAACAATGATTAATTGATTGTCTCTATGAAGTCTTTTTTTTTATATAGGCTTTACAAATTAGGCATAACAGCATACAAAGCAGAAGTAGCTTACCTAATTGATGCGCCAGTTCTCAGTCCCAATTTTGTGAGGAAGTTCGTTATATCGCGATCTTAAATTCTTTTTGTTCCGTTTTTCTCTTTTTTTATACCGATATTGTCTTGTTAAATCAAGACAGTGATTTTTTTAATCAGTTTTTGATATTTAACTGACTCCTTAATAACAGATAATATAAAGTTAAGAAACAAAAATATTGTATTACAACATACAAAAGAATAAATAAGAAAACAGTTGTGAAAATTACTTACCTCTCCATTACAGAAACAATACATAATTGAAACAAATGCTCCCTGAAAATGAAACAAATCATTCTTGTAAAATTGAACAGGTTGCTCTTCTCTGAAAAGCAATGATTAACCCAACATACCAGTACCTCTATTTTTTTCCGATTTTATTTTATTATCGACATTTTGATGTGGAAATACGGATCACCGCAATTATTGATAATTTTGTTTTCTTGAATTGTTTCGAACATTACATAAAATAAGGTGCTGATGTCTTACAAGATGTTATGTAAATAGTTTTGTTGATCTTTTTTTTTTCTACAGTAGTGTATAATATTTTAAGATAGGAAAATACGAACACTATGCAACTCTATAACAGATATTTAATTAACGACTTCCTTATCGGGTAAGCTATCGATCCTATGCTCGCTGCGCTGGCCTGAAGCGAAGCTGATGTTCAAAACAGCTTGCCGAGTACAATATCAATAAACTTACACTGAAATTCTTTTGAAAATATATATAACTATTTTCTTCAACATGAAAATGTAGAGTGAAATAAATAGTTTCATAGAAGGCGGATAACAACATGTTCCAATTTCTAAATATTTACGAAAAATTTCAACCTACAGAT
>JAOXYI010128886.1:0-11803 GCA_028566495.1 Lithophaga antillarum | reverse complement strand
GCATTTGGCCGTCGGGATTGGGGGTCCTATGCAGGATTTCCCCTTGAAAATGGTAGGTGCGGCAGAATCGGCCTTTTGACACTACTTGGATCTAGCTTAGTCTTACTGAATCATGCGTAGAAATACAACTTAGTTAATATATAGATCTAGATTAGTCTTACTGAATCGTGCGTAGAAATATAACTTAGTTAACATATAGATCTAGTTTAGTCTTACTGAATCATGTGTAGAAATAAACCTCAGTTAAAATATAGATCTAGCTTAGTCTTACTAAATCGCGCGTAGAAATATAAGTTAATTAAAATATAGATCTAGTTTAGTCTTACTGAATTATGTGTAGAAATAAACCTTAGTTAAAATATAGATCTGGCTTGGTCTTACTGAATCTTGCGTAGAAATACAAGTAAGTTCAAATATAGATCTAGCTTAGTCGTACTGAATCATGCGTAGAAATACAACGTAGTTAAAATATAGACCTAGTTCAGTCTTAATAAATCACGTGTAGAAATAAAACTTAGTTAAAATATAGATCTAGCTTAGTCTTACTAAATCATGTGTAGAAATACAACTTAGATAAAAGATAGATCTAGCTTAGTCTTACTGATTATGCGTAAAAATACAACTTAGTTAAAATAGGGATCTAGCTTAGTCTTACTGAATCGTGCGTAGAAATACAACTTAGTTTAAATATAGATCTAGTTTAGTCTTACTGAATCATGCGTAGAAATATAGTTAGTTAAAATATACATTTGAATTATGCATAGAATACATATTATTCTACTCTGACCAAAATGTCTGCATGGGATACGGGGCAACTTCTCCTTTGACGAGATTTATACTGATGATTTGTGGTGATAAAATTCTAAACGTATTTCATAGTTAAAATAAATTATGGGTAATACTCTTAAATTTATCGAATTTTACGCATTTTTTATTTCTAATTTTTAACATCGGAAATGGTCCCTTCAAACAAATTTTTAGCCACTGGAAAATGTATAAACTACGAGAGAAATTCATTGTTTTTTGTCTCTTTATGAAAAACCTACTGCGAATAACTTCCTTAGCAAATATCAAATTAAAATTCTATTATTTACTCTTTTGAAATAAGTAAAAAGGGCATCATATAAAGTGATGCTTATACTTAGGCAAGGGTTTTATTTAGTGTGAGGTGATTAACAGTTTGAAATCTACATTTTCTATCTTATATTCATTATGATAACCATCCTTTCTAAGAAAATAACTGAGCTTATAAAAACTTGTTATCCAGCACTAATTTACAATATCTAAAAAAAATGAAATTTCAAACAATAAATAGCAAACATGATGTAGAATCAATGGGTACGACTGCTGGAAATCATTAAACGAAAACAATGGTTTTCAAACGTGTAAACTCCTATATATTGTTTATATTGTTCATTAAAAAAAACACGGAATATATATTTAAAGTTAAAAATATTTTAAAGTAGAAAAATATACTTTTTGGCATAAAAAGAACCCCAAAAATCCTAATATATATTTTTAAAATTAAAAATATTTTAAAATATGTAAAATATATTTTATGGCATTTAAAAGTTATAAATTTCCTGATTCATTTACTTAAATGGTTTTTAATAACCGAAATAATAATAACTAAACTTGTATTCCAAACAGCTGTGCTTTCAGCGCAAAATTCCAATTACTCGTAAGAACTGGATTCCACACAAAAAAGTTATTTTTTTATGCTGTTGTACAAAATTTACATGGTTGGACCTTTTTTTAAATCAAGTTATTATTTCGATACTGACTTTTAATATGGGGACAAATAATCAAAGGTATAGTATTACAAAGAAGGTATACAAATTTTTTTAAAAATCTAACGTTTTGCACGTTGTTTGTTCCTCTCTTTTGTAACCTAGCCCGGATTCTAAATATTGGTAACTATATGTATAATTCAGCGAAGAATGTGTGTTGGTTATGCCAGTAATTACTAAGATTGTTTGACATTCTCTCAGCATATCAAATTAATCTGCTAGAAGGAAGAATGCCTCCCGAGGGGATATGTTCTTGTAGGTGTGACAATTAAGTGCTTCTTTGCTGGAGACCGTTGATTTGTTTACATTTATACTGTACACAATCTGCAGCTGCATCGGTATCGGGTTTAGGTGTCAAAACTTCAATTTCTTATTCTTACATTTCACAAAAAAAACATTAAAAAGTTATGAATCTAGTATGTTTGTTTTATCAATGTCCACATGTAATGTAATGGGGTAGAGAATATTACAAACGATATTTAACTTCTTGTACATTTGTATATGACATATGCTACACTTATATTCCTGGTTTTTTTTAAGGGTTTTTTATTTATTTATTTTTGTTTTTGGTTGTTATATTTATCAAAACTTCAGATTGATTACTGTTTTAATTATACTTATAAAATCGTCAATATTCTTGTATCCATTCGATTTACATATTGATCTGCAAACATAAATGGACAAAGTCGAATATATTTTTTTAATGATGTAATGTTTAAAAAATTATATAAATGGATAGACCAAAATGAAATTCAATATCATGTTCTCTTACCAAGAAATATCTGTTGTTGTAAATTTGTTAAACCTGTTTGTTTTATTGTATATTCTCAAATTTTATGTATTGAGATATATCACGTGTCGATTTATTTCTTCTACTCCAACAAACCAATATTATTTGAATATCTTTAATTTTAAAGTTATGTCAAACAGATGACTTTAAAAGAAAAACAAACAAACAAACAAACGAAAAAAAAAGAACTGTAATATATTAATTTCTTAAATACTAAATTCTTTAACTCATTTAAATTTGTGAATAAGACAAAAAAGGGGGGACGTTATTTTCCCGATTTTCACAATTTTCCGTCTTCCTTAAAATGTCTTGTTTGTAAGCAAAATAAGTACAAATATACGCTCAAAGAATATCATTCAAAAAACGTATACCCTCACGCTCACTTACATCCTGATCCCTCCTTTATCGAACATTCAGTATATTAATTCTATATAGAATCAAGAATTTTTTCAGATTAAAAATAATTTCTTATTATACTTTACTTCGGTAAAATATACCAAGGTATTTATTTATAACCACTCGTTTATTAAATAAAATTACAAATAGTTACAGAATTGAGAAGGCAGTTTTTGACGTATCATTTGCTTACAAGGTGTATCGATGCAACAACAATATACATATCAAATAGAATTTAAATGCTTATAAAGCACGCCTCTATTACAAAACAACAATATTATTTTATATTTTGTGTCTAAAAGAAAATAAAATATGTTTATGTTCAACATCTTCACCTCATAAACCATTTAGAATTCACCATGATAGCTTTAAGAAAACAAACAAAGTTTCGTCCCCCGGGACAATATCAAAGTGGTTGTATCGTGTCTTCATAATAAACAAAATAACGATTAAAGTTTCAACGCTCTTTTCACATGAAATTATAGGAAAATAAACACAGAGATCCCTTTGATTAGGAATGAGCTTTCAATTAGATTTTGATAATTGATTTGCTAAGAATTATCAGGGGATGGCAAATAGAGTAGGATTAAAAGATGCAACAAATCTTTAATTTTATAATAACAAATGTTTCTCATTACACAAAAAGATGTATTAAAATGGATTTTCAGATCTAATTTGCATCTTTTTTTTTCCTTTAAATTATGATGTAGAAACTTGGAATCGTTACCGTTCCCTGTAGTACTTCGGTCAATTCAATGCAACTGGTCAAATCTATAAAGAAAAGAAATATATTTAAAACAAAAACAAAAGAAAAAACGAAAAGCAAAAAATGAAAATCTATTTGAATTAAAACTGCATTGTTAAATATGAGATTTATGTAATTGTCAGTCTTGTCATGGATGTTTGGTATCAAATACAAACTCAGCAGAGCTATAGAATGCATTTTAACTGTTCACTTTATATATGCTATTTTTTCTTCTTAATTTGTGAATTTCACGAAATCGATCTCTACATGTACAGAAAATTCAGCCATCGGCATTATACGCTTCACTTTACCAAAGTCTAAATGATACTACAACACTCTAGCACTATTTTTCATATGAAATTCAAATGAAATTTATTTGAAAAGAATTTCATGTAAACATGAACCGTTCATTAATTTTCAGGTGAATTTTTCTTGAAAGTGAATTCACTTGAGATTCACGTTCCTAGCAAGAGGTTGCTCATAATTTCACTAATAATGAGGCTGATGCCACATCGGTTAGGCAACAGACCAGACTATGACCCTAGATGTCTATAACATCTGAAAGGCTGCCAAGAAACCATATAGACAGTAACAACTGCAAAATTTCTAACCAGAAATCAACAAATAAATAAAAAGAAAATTAATACATCGTCTTGAAAATATACATTTTTGTTATTTTATTAGAATTGTCTGACGACAAAGAAAAATAATCGAATCTAGGACTAATCCATACATAAGCATGTTTTATAACACGACTGCTTGTTTTTGTTCAAACATCTGATACCCATTCATAATCTGAAACACCACCGAAAATACCAAAATATTGGCAAGGGTCTTAAAGTTAATACCAATGATCGGTCATCTGGAAATCTTATCTTGAAAATTTGTTATGATTTCGACATTTTTCATTATAAATCAAACTTTAAATCCGTTTATAAAATACGAAATATTTCATTTGTGAAAGCCGCTCAAGGAACATGGTTGTAAAAAAAAAGATGAAACATATGCACAAAAATACAAACATTAAGAGAAAACGAAAAAGCACAGAAAAAGAGAGAGAGAAAACAAAGCAGAAAAAAATGACTAGATACGTAAATGAAATTAGCAACCAGAAAATGCAATATTTCTTTCTGCAAGCGGAAGTTAAATTTGGGATGAAATGTGCATGTTCGTGAAGAGTGCCGACAACTCTGTCACTTATCAAGTACAAAACATGTAAGAGAGTCGCTGAACGTAATGGGTTGGTTGCATTGATGATGTTAGGTAAAACAGAAGTTTAAGCAGATCAACTCGAAATCTAATTAAACAAACGATTATGCAAGCAGGCCTTCAGCTTTTGCATTTTGTCGGTATTGGAGTTAAAGAAAAGCAAAGGGATTCTGTTTTCGACATTTCGATTCATCTTGCTTTCCGTTTTCTTTTTCTTTTCTTTTTTTAAATATCTTTCCAAATAGATTATTTTGATAAAATACACTAATTAAAACAGAAGACTTTACGCTTTGCTGTCAAGTCTAATGTTTTCCTTCCTTCAAAGTCAGCAAGACGAACAGCCTACCTGTAACGGTATTTCTATCCATTTTGATAAATCCTTAAATTCCAAAATAAAAAAGAATTAACTACTATTATTTCATTGTTAAAGCACCACATTCAAGAAAAGTCTAAAGAAGATATTCTAACATTCGCAGGTCATCAAGACTTTATACCCTCCTTTAATTAATTACCATCGTTCACAAATATTGACTTTAGTTTGAATTTGTTGATCATAAATAGACTGTATTTGTGTTCTATTTTAGATTTGTTTATTTTATTACAAAATAAGTATTTGTTGTAGGTTTCCCACTCTATCCTGGATTCAGATTGTTTTCCCTTGATGACAAAGCTTTCGTCTTTGCAGTCTTTTATTACGTAATTTTCTTGCAGTACATATTGTTTTAGTTGTACTGTGAAAACAACAAAGAATCGTGAAATATACAAGTACTGTTTATTGAAACATCAATCCAGTTTCTTCCAATCATTATAAAAACATTATATCTGTCTTCGAAGATTTTCAGATGTGGCATAAAAGATATACAAAGAAAAACAATTTTGGCCGATTGTTGACAAAAGTAACAACAACAAATGCCTCTATTAACATTTTTTGACGTATAATTCTGTGAAAATATTTTTTGGTTCCGCAACATTAGGAGAAAGATTTTTTTTCACAAACCTAAACAGCAGTATTATATGACAAAAACACAAGAACAAACAGAAAAAAATATTATGTTCGAATATTTTCTAAGTTTTGGACTACTGGCTGTATATAAATTCGTAATAAACATGCACGAACAGAAAATATAAAAATGAAATAATATCAGATATAAGTACTTAAAAGTATCACATTAAAAATCTTATTTAAGTTAAACAACAAAGCTTAATCGCAAGACAACAACAGAGAAAAAAGGAATGTCTACATGCTCTTCTTTTAAGAAAATTATATATATGAAATTTCTGTATGATTAGCAATAATTCAAGGTGCTAGGACTAGCCTCTGCATGTGGTTTTTAATTATGTGATTACTAGGCCTATTATTTTAAGATTATCTGACTACATCCTCAAACATTTAATGATTATATGATTACAAAGCATCAATTCCGGCATTTTTTTATTATCAAGATTTGATAACAAGCTATGTCAGAGTAGAATGTAATTTTTGATTACGTGATTACAATGGTAAAAAATTTGTGATTATGTGATTACCAGGTACCTCCATGAGGGGACTCTAGGACCAAGAAGGGTTTAATCTCCTTGCTAGGACTAAACATACAAACATAGGAAAGTTACACATTTGTTCAAGAAATTGCCTCGAATATTACCATAAATTTATATGTATGATTTTAGGGATAATTTATGCAGACATTATAGAAAACTAGAAATAAATCGGTTATTTTCGCTGGAAGTTTTTTCGTCGGTATGTATAAAAATGCAAATATGAACTCTCTTCTGATTCTATTTTGTCTGAAATTAATTATACAAAAGAAATAAACTAAATTCGAAGAAAACTAAATTTATATTTCATATACCTTTTTTGTTCAGGTCTAAAGCGCGAAAATTACAGTGGCAAAAATAACGTGCCCTACAATTTACTGGGTACTCGTCTTTATCGGGTTCTACACAAGAATCAGCTCGGTAATGAATATAAAATCTGTACACAATTCATGTGCACTTTTGATTAGATCTGCAGGACTTGCTTTTTAACATTAAATACTTATCTATTCTGTAAAATCACATTTCTGCTTTTTCATCATTGATTTTTTGCATCTAAAAATGTTCGCGTTTTCAAGACCACCAAAATACAGTTCAGGTGTGTTTTGTCTTTTCACGTTTAAAGTGGCTGCATTGAAAGATTATATATACATTTCCGTCATCTTTTAAGAGGACGTGAGACATCTGTAGGATTTTACAAAAGCTGCAATCAACTAGTCTAATATGCACTCAAGCCACAAGTAGCTTAGGTATATCACGTATTGTATTCCAGAGTAAATATTATTGTATCTCTCACGCCCTTTTCCGGATTCAGGATGATTGGACATTATTGTGTGGTCATTTCTAGATATATTAAGGATGTCTTATGCGTCGTTCATGCTCGACAAAACTCAGAGTTCTGTAATTTTACAGTTAAGTATACAGGCTTTATTTAAGGAACAGAATATCCAAATACGCTGAAATGCGTTTTTAACGAGATTCATTACTATTTTTTTCTATAGAATGTTCGAAGTCCCCATTCATTCAGAATTCAAAATATTACCCAAACTGTCAACTTGTCAAAAGCTGTAGTTGATAACTTGCTATGTTACCAATTTTTTTTAAAATTGATTCAATATTTGTTGGTAACTATCAATTTTCGAGTTAGTTGTAAATATCGGCAAAGTTATGCGGTTCGCTCCTGTTGATCCAGAAACTGGTATCTCATCTCCCTACACAACTGATTTTAGTGGTTCGAACCGTGTAACCGACGCAACATAGAGCAAACAGGTAAGCTCGGGAATGTCACTTTGGCATTAATTGTCTCTTTGCTCATTACAACGTTGACAACCAGGGCCCAGTTGTTCAACAGATGGATAACAGTTATCCAGTGGATAAACCCTGTTATAATCAACCAATTTATCCAGTGGATAAACCCTATCCACATTTTGAACAACTCAGCCCAGGTGAACATGGAGTTGGGATTCCCTTTCTGTTCATGCTGATAATGCTTTAGTATATTTCAAGTTATATATAGGTTGCAGATGAATGGAAGCAGGTTTTTATGAGGGCCTGTAGAGGAAATACTCTATACCCTTGTTTTATCTTTTAAAACCCCTTTTATAATTGGTTGGTTGGTAAACCCCAATTATTGTCGCTTTCAGCAATTTTTTCGGCTATATCATGTCTTCCAGACTTAAAAAGCTTGTACAGCTATCCAACTGACTAAAAACCCCCGCCCCCACTTTGGGGAAGTGTCTGGAAACCTTAACCTATGAAGTACATCATTTGACAATGGTGCTATAGGCTAGGGGTCATAAGTCAGTTACCCTAACCACTTGGCTACCCAGGACACCTCTTATATATACCTCTCTCCAAATTAGAGTAAATTTGATAGTTTTTTTCAGAATGGAAGGTCACACTGGAACTACGGAAACAAATTTACAAATAAGTTGATCAGATTAGAAGCTTGTCTTCTTTTAACTTAGAAAGTTATTTCTAGCCTTATTTCAAACTTAATCTTCCAGATTGGAAATAGGTTACTTTGTAAATGCAAAAAAAAAATCTGATCCTGTTTATAAATTACCTAGTAGGGTACCAGGACAGATGTTGGTCACTTTGGGACTTTCAGTATTTTGTCATGTTGAACACATGTATTCAGTATAAGTACAGTGTATGACAGTTTTGCACTTATTAAGAACCTTAGGAAGATGAATAGAATTCTATTTCTGCCTCTGCTCTCACTGATCATCAATAATCCACAAGGTTCTACAACTAGCTGTAATTTTTTTCATGACTCTAGAGAATCAAAAGTTGTTGAAAAAAATGTTTACACCTGATTTTTACCTGTATTTACCTGACAGCAATAAAAAGGTGGCATTACAACGACTATAAATTATGTAAAACATGATTTTCTGTCACTTATTACAAATAGATATCATAATTTGTTGAAATCTTTTTCCCCTTTAGTCATCAGTGTTTGATAAGAAACCAGCCATGAAATCACTTTAAGGCTACATTTTGGCAGGTCTGGAGATCTGATAGCTATGCAAGTTAAACCATTAGCCACCATGGTTGATAGCTATCTGTAATTTCTATTTCTACCTTTAGGGACTCTGTGCATCAATTTCTGGACTAGTAATCCATCCTTTGCTTAGGAAACTGTTATTAGTATTCAGTTATAACAGTCAATCACACCAATATAAGAGAAAGAAACTGTCTTTTTTCTGCCAGCACAGGGACATGGTGGCTGAGTAGTCTAGGTAGTTGGTTACATCTGCCTGTACAGATCATTGAAACCTATCATCTCTAGGATGTGAGTTTGCCCTTGATTTTGGGGGATAGCAACAACAAAAGGTGCACTTGACTCATACTTTATATGATAAAATTTAATAATAACAGTCTCTTAAGGTCAGTGATTCTGTCCAGATACTTGGGCAGACTCCACAAATAAAACTGCTCACCACTATATAGCTACAGAATTGCTGAAAGTCCTATGCATTCAGCCTATCCATTGTCTGTTTGCCGTTAGGAGATTGCATGGGTTTCAGCTGATTGACTATTGCTTAAATGAATAATACTGCTTTTTGTGGGCTGGAAAAGGAGGAGTATGGCAGCGATGTAATAAATTTTTTCAGTGTAAAAGATGGTTGTTGGGGTTTATCCTCGCTTTCAGCAGTTATCCAGTTATATTGTACCTGCCAGACTTACTGGGGGAGAAAAGCCCAGACACTTACCCAACTGAACCAGTGAAACCCCTGAGTTGGGTAGATGAATGGAAACCTAACATGAGGCAGGACTCAAATCGATGACAGGCAGTGTTAGGATAATGTTCTTACATCAGTGACCTTAACCATTTGACAACCCAGGCCCCTCTCAGTGTAAAAGATTACTAACCAAAGCCACTTTCAACTCAGGGTCAAACCATACTGACTTATTCCAAAGAATGGTTCCAATTGCCAAGAAGAACTATGGCATCTGGAAACCCAACCCTTGTTTATGAGTACATTATTTTTATATATAATTACATTTTAAAACCAGGTAGAAAAGTAATATGGGTAGGGTGTTTTTTTCACATGGATGAGTAGAAAATTTAAATTCTACCCGGAACTCTGTTAAATAGATATACCTTAAATATCTACAGAGGTACATATAACAAAGCGTAAATTTGAAAAATGAGATGGAATGTAATTTTATATGTCAAAGAAAACATCAACTTTCATAGGTATTTTAGATGTCAAATATTTAACCGATTTTCACTTAACAAATAAAATTACAAATACATTGTATAACATAAATGGTGTCAGATGTAACATGTTGGTACAGGGATTTATTGATAGGTCATTAGATTAAAACTATGTCGGACATTATGTGATGTTATGGAAGGCCATTAGTAACCAAGTGGTCAGACACATACATATTCGGGCTTCAGACCAGTCTGATCTAACGTGTGGCCTGCAGGGTTATGAAAGGGTGACCTGGCGACATTCTTGTGGTTAAAAATGACTTGTGTTCTCTCAACTTTTAAAGTTATCTAAAAAAAAAAACAAAAAAAACACACAAAAAAACGTATGAAAATTTCCTTAAAATGACCTGGTGATATAAAGAAGTTTTTGAAAGTGACATCTTGGCCTAAGGGTATTGGTCTGGAGCCTCTCCATAATACAAACACCAGTCACTTGTCACTAAGAGTGACTTTGAGTCTGACTAGTTCGAGCATTGCTTTTAACTGGAACAGGTGCTTGCTAACAGCACATGGTTTTCTCTGGGCATTAAAGGTGGTTGTCACAAAACTGCTCAAAAAGGATTTTAAAACCGCCAGTTATTTGTATTATTAAAAGATTAGCATGCCAACCTTTTATGATAATCAAAGGTGCATTTCCTTGACATTTTCACTGATGGGATGCTCCTGTGCATACCAATTAAGTAATGGTATTCCTGTAATGATTGTACTTTACCAGAAATAAAATATTATTTATTTTTGTCCTTGTGAAACAAACAAAAATGTTATATAGTATTTGGCTGTAAATTTTGAATATTGAACTGTAATCTTGCATTTATTTTTTCTGTCTAAATAATTGATAATTCCTGTTTGAAATACAGCTCAAAACATGAGTTATGTCCCTTTGAATTCCAACAGTGTGTGAATTTTGTACCCTATACCACTATAATGACTTGTGTATTTGTGTGACAAGTAAAGAATACATGAAGACATCAGAATTACATTAGACCTTCACTTCCTTCAGGGTGACATGGTTTTCCTCTTTATGTCACTCAGTTCTCCACATCTTGGTAGGTTTAACTTAAATAGTGTGAGGGTACTCAAAATTTGTCACTTCTAAGTCTTAGGTACGAGAAGATAGGTAGGTTATTTTCTGTCTGCTTCAAGAAAATTTATAAAAGTTACAGTAAAAGAGAATTTTGCATTTGTAATAAACACATGCAAATGGCATGAATTATAATACTTTGCTTTTTTGGCAATCTGCTTTTGCTTTTTGCTGGCATTTTAGTTTGGCTGAGGTTTTCATTTGTAATGTTCACTCTGAGGTCTATATACAGTAAAACCTCATTATAATGCCCTTCCTTTCTTTCACCACTTCGCTTAATGCTAGAGTTTTCCAAAGTCCATTTTTCTGATTTATTGTAAAGCTCCCTCAATTTATTGCCAAACCCTTTTATAATGCCAAAATTTTGCTGGATAAATGCTGGTGGTATAACAAAGTTCTTCTGTATATTAATATACCTGTATATAGAATGAGTGGAATATACTAGGTTAATATACCTATATATAGAATGAGTGGAATATACTAGGTTAATATACCTGTATATAGAATGAGTGGAATATACTAGGTTAATATACCT
>JAOXYI010128775.1:0-11806 GCA_028566495.1 Lithophaga antillarum | reverse complement strand
TTTTTTTTTTTTTTTTTTTTTTTTTTTTTTTTTTGCATTTTCGTTACTTTTGAACAGTCAAAGATATTCTGACGTCCAATATCAATATCAGCGGCAGAGCGGTAGAATAATTTGCTGAATATAAGTGAATTGTCAGGAGTGTAGAAATTTGAGAGACATCATTTGGGAGTACTATCTATAGAACGGCTTTAAATCTTGTTATAAATTCAGTGTCAGTGACAGGCTATTTGTAATTATATTTTGCGGACTTTATTTACTGATTATCAAGGTGACATTCTGTTTCTATCCCACCAAGAAAACTCCATTATTTATCTCAAATCACATTACGTCTTTCATTCAGCGGTGTCAACTGATAAATCGTATACAAATTACAATTGTTTGAACGTAACCAACACAAAATCTGCAAACATGTCTGAAGTTTCATACAGTAAAGCAGTATTATTAAAAAAACAACAGGAAGAGCAATAATGAAGTACATAACAGGGAATTTCATCACAACTTACGACAGCCACCCCCCCCAAAAAAAAACAAACAAAGAAAGAAAAAAGATGAATGTGGCGTTTACTTTAAGGGTAGAGTGTAGATAATGTGTTCAAATTCCTTTTATACAATAGTATATTGAAAAAAAGTTTGTGTGGTTTCATTATAACGAACCAAAGTCTTTACAAAAACGTTTTTTTTTTTATTTTTCTCTTTTGATGTGCAACGGTCAAGTACAATTTTCTTCAAATGCCTGTTTAAATGATGTCGTAAACCTATAGTCATTTTTTATTTCTGCCTGGAGTAGTGTATTCATCTTCAACCAAACATAACATATACTTATAGGGCTCGAGTCGAGATTACACTAGTTTCCGGAAAATTCTCCATTAAAAATTCTCCTACTTTATAATTGATCTACAGCGGAATTTTCATTTTAAAATCCAAATGTTTTAAATCAGCACTTTAAATATTTCATTTTTTATCATCATATTGTAATAACGTCATGCAGTGCTTGCTCTTTGATTTTGCACAATGTTTCTAGAATTATAGAATTATGTAATATAATGGTTATTAACTCCGGACAATTAACAATAAGGTTAAGTAGTACTGGGAAGAATTGTAAATGCTTTTAGTAGCACATACTTTGATAGAAATGGAGCATTGAGAATTAAATCGATTTTTATAAAATGTTCCACATGTTAATTAATTGGTGAATCACATTAAACTAAAACTCCATTATAAGTAACTACGTACAAGTATAAATGTTGTCTATATTTTCTAATACATGTGTGTAAATGCATACTTTGTTTGTGCAGAGGCAAACATGATTTCCTTTCGTTTTGGAATAACATTTCAGTGAATGAGTGAGTGAGTGTATATTTTTAACGACAACTCAGCAATTTTTTCAGCTATATCATGGCGAGACCCTATCATCATGTACAATGCATATTTAAATGTCTGCTAGACCAGCATGCGGAGATGGATTTTTATAGTGCTAGCTCACAGAAGTAACAGCCCGCAGTAGATAAGTCATACCACTGGAACACATTATCCTGATTCCTAGTCAACCAGTTCTTTCTATATCTACCTGCTTAGCAGAGAAGCAACAAGTGCCAATTTTACAGTCTTTTGTCTGGCCCGTCTCGTCCTCCGGGCGCGCATTACACCACGGAGACGGTAAGTAACATAACAGCCGAACAAGCCAAATTAATCTTAGGTCTGGCCCGTCCCTTCCTTCGGGCGAGCATTACACCACGGAGACGGTTAATAACATTTGAAACAGCCGAACAAGCCAAATTACAGTCTTTGGTCTGGCCCGTCCCGTCATTCGGGCGAGCATTATATCACGGAGACGGTTAGTAACAATTGAAACAGCCAAACAAGCCAAATTATAGACTAACATACCAAAAAATCTGCCAAATTGCCGAAGTGTTAGACTCTTTATGAATTTAGAATATGAAAATATTATTTTAAGTGATACAAATATACTGCTAAAACTAAACAAAAATATTGATATTTCATCATACTAACATTGTATATGATTACATTTTCATGCAAACTTAAACGAATAAAATAAGATATCTTTGTGTCGTCTTATATTTAATCTTGTATTATTATTTGTCTGATTAGATCATCTGAAGATTACATCTGTAATTTTGTTTTTAAGTGAAATAAAGTAAGCCTACCAATTACAGTTATTTTAAAATAGTGCCACTAAACAGCACAATCTTGATTAATAATTCGTAAGCAACTGCTACAGGCGAATTAATGCATTAAGTAGCAGCTGCATTTCTTTTTACATCTTCAAAGAAATGGAAGTATATCCTTATTTCTCAGAACGTCAATTATAGCTGATTTCCAGAATAGTTAGCAATAATTATTATAATTTTTATCCGCTATATTGGTGTCATATGTAAATACTTTCTCCAAAGTGGAATATTTGTAAGACGAAAATTTACTTAACAGAATCCTTTTAAAACTACTATCATAAAATTTAATACTATTGTCTATTGTTAACGTTTTACAAGATTAAATCATCTGTAATAAGTGAGAGAATTGTATTTAGGCCGATATTTACAAAACTTTCTTTGTTGCTATAATACAAGTTGCAGAAGAAAAATAAAAATAAAGTTGCCATCTGAACGTCAGTTAAACTATTACAATCGTTCATTATATAATATACAACCTACCTGTTGAAGTCGTGTTTCTCCAATAATCTGTAAAACAATTTGTTGTACGATATTGTCAGTATACTTAACGTAGCGTAAACCTTCTGAAGTTGCTAATTATTATCGCTGCTTTGTATTTCTCTTATCAGCCAATGTCGATTTTGTAGAGTGATAAAATCTGTTCAATCGTATAAATGCTTCCTTGGCTAGAAAATATTATTTATTTAACGTGTCCTTAGTATGTACAGTTTACAGTAACATCACAGATATGTAATGAAATATTCTGACTGAAAAATATATGATACAATAATCAATTTCTTAAGCTTGAAGTCGTGTCTTCACATGATGCATACAGTTTAGAGTCTGTTAAATGGCAAATTTCAACACTGGGCTAGGTTTCGTAGGAGTTAACTTGTGATCAATAACTAGATGCAACGACCAATAGCTATCGGTATTTGGTGAAAAAAAATCGTTTTTATATATTTATTATGTTGATCTAGAGTGTACCGAATAAATATTGATAATGATCTGTAGTAAACCGAATTTTAAATGTACTTAGATTTGCAGTCGATTAGATGTAATAATATAAGACGGTTTACCAAATGTGATTTTCTACAAAATGAATAAAATGAATATAAAACGTATGTTTTTGTAATTCTTAATTATAAAATATTCTGTGTGCATACATTTGTATAATTTGCACCTTAATATTTATTGTGAAAGTACTTAAACTGTGTCTATTTGACTTTATTAACGTTTACCTAAAATATCAATACATTTAAAGTAAAAATTTAAATAGTTTTTTATATGTTATATTTCATATCTTTTCGAAGAAATGAGCAGTCGAAATAAGGTCTGTTTGTAAATTTGATGGAAAAATCTCAATCAAGTTTTCACATTATTAGTGTATAGAAGATATATAGCACAAGGCTCTACCATTCTTCAGTTGGCACAAAAGTGGTTTTGTTATGATAACTACATATGCATAATAAAAATGAAACAGTAGTACGAGTTTGTGCTGTTGCTTCCAAGTCTAAAAATAGGTTAAAACGGCCAATTAATGAAAAATTCAAGATCTGTTAAAGTTTGTGATGCAGGCATGACGTCATAAATAACGTAACATATGCACTTGTTTTCTGTTATTGAAAGTTTCTCTTCAATTAAAAAAGAACTGTAAGTTGTTTTGTTTATTTCCACCAAAATTGGATACCAAATTAAGCTTTTACCACACATAGTTCCTTATTTCTGCAGTTGAAGATTCATTTATCTAAATATACATCTTTTTAAGATACAGCGTGGTAAATACATACCATTATATAAAATATAGATAACAGCTGGTTATATTTTATAATAAAGAGACTTAACGGAATTTTTATGGAAAAAAAATCTATCATGGACATTAGATCTTAGGAAGAACAAAAAAAGAATACACGAAACGCATCGTTGCTTGAAGTCTTATGAAACAATCGACAAAAATACATTATTTATAGTTTTTTCATACATATGGTACACTACATAGTACAAAAAGGTTTTTTTATTAAAGTCAATGTACTTCAATAAATATGTGTTTTTTCTTTGCATTTTAAACAAATACTAACCTTGATAAAAAAAAAGTTTATTCAAATAAATTGATTCAATTCATTGATAAAAAGTTGTGTAAAAGTCCTGGACATTCCAGTATATTGGAGGCAGATAACCTTTACTCTTAATACTCCCCCAATTCATCTCAACAGTAACTCAAATATGCTAAACCCAGTTATAAAGACTTCCCGACCATTAGTGTCTGATATACAAGGAATTCATTTCATATATAGCTCGACATTAAATTTATTGTAATGCAAAAATGTTCAAGGTTTGTCCGGCGCCATCTTGGATTTGCCTACAGGCGAAACGTCATAGTCCAAGTTTACTGTGACGTCAATTTCGTTATTGCAATTTTGACGTCACAATAAACTTTGTCTATGACGTTTCTCCTTGGGGAAATACAAGATGGAACCACACTAACCTTGAAAAGGTTCATTGCATTTCTCACATTCCTTTTCATCACCACAATATTTTAAGTATATACAAAGTCAGTTGCATTTGTTGTAAACAAAAATAAAATTAGACTTTGTATTGTAAACAGAAATGTGTTTCTCACATTTATAGGAAAACGAAGGACAGAAGGCTACATTTGTAGAACAATAAATTTATTGAATCGCACATCTCAGTAAGGTTAAATCACACTATCCACAGTAAGGTTAAATTACAGTACCAACAGTAAGATTAAATGACAGTAATCTCAGTAATGTTGAATCACATTAATTGATGTGAATACTTTACGTAAAAATAAGGCATATAGGACAAAAAGAAAAACGACACCATTATAAAAAGTGAAAATGTAAATAAGTAAGAATGACTGCGTTTAACAGTGACATTAAGCAATGTACGAATCGGACCAACATATAGCATAAGTTTACATGAATTGACAACAGATTTTGAGATATACTGATGTGATGCAGGCACACAATCCAGTGTCGTTATACTACTTCAGTTGGTACCAGGGCAACAGAGGGTCGAGATGTACTGATGTGATACAGGCACACAATCCAGTGTCGTTATACTACTTAAGTTGGTATCAGGACCTTTCCTTTGTACATTTATGTCCTGAAATATAAAACCACCTCTGACGTAAAATAGCCATAAGAATACTGTTTTAAAATCAATTAGTTACTGCGTAACTCCATATGTCATACATTGAAAATGTATCTTATGGCACACCGTAAAAAACCACAAATAAACTTTTGTTATGCGTTCAGTCAACAATATCTCTGGACAACCTAAGTGAAACCCAACTTTTTCACTTGCAACCTATGTTGATAAATTTTCAACTCTCTTATTGATCGTTTTCTTGAAGGTGTTAACATACGTTTCAAAGGAATATTTGAGAAGAGAATAGTTTTAACGGATAATTTCATAATCAAGCTTACAAATAGCCTGTCTTACTAGTGCTGAATGCAACCGTGCTATAGGCATGCTTACAGCTGGAAATTCAGTTTCCGTTGCTATCATAGCACCATTCACCGTCTTCACCAACGTTTTTTAGCAACCAATAAAGTAGCTGATCGGCCCCGAACGGGGCACAACGTGTCACGACGCGACAGCAAGATCGTTAAATCCTCTTGCAATATAATCGCAACCGTTTCAAAACAGCTTCCTCCACAACCAGTGAAACAGCTGGACGCCCCAATCCGAGGACCAGTACCCAAACGGTAAGACACCGCCTCCTGAAAAATCGTTTGTATGCCAGACGACCTTTTCGCGATGCAGTGTTTACACCACGTCATCGACGTCAGTGTTTGCAGTGGACTTTGGCACATTCACCTTGGAATCGCCAAACATGGCAAGAAATCCTTTTTTTCTTGCGAATCTCGGTATTGCGTTTCTCGTGCAGACGTTGGAACAAAAAAGTGTGGAGACGTAGAGGTGAACGATTTGCTGTATTCAGATGTGGATCGTTGGGATGGGGAGAGCGTTATTGCGTTGGCTTCTGTATCCTTCTGGTACAAGACGCAGATCCACTTCTGTGAGAAGTCATTAAATGCACCGAGGTATAGAGATGAAATCTTGATTCCTTATGTCGGTCCAATGTTCCGTGCTCATCCGGATGTACTGATCTCGTCCATATACCACAAGGATATCAATGGACATTTTTAACGTGCAAAACATCCGTTGCATGCAGTGACCATCCCTATTCCCTGACATGGCGGCTATTGAACATGTGTGTGATGAGTTGGATAGGACCGTGCTCTAACGGAAGAGTGGAAAAACATACACAAGCAGTTATTTAAAACAGTATCAACTGAATGAGTCGTCGTTGATTCTAAGTTTTGATTTTAGGGGTTGTATTGTTACAACAGCTCCATGACGTCAGTGTAATGGGATGTCCTATCAGACTAAAATGACTTTGAGCAATGATATGTCTTATCTCTTGTGACTATTTTACGTATCGTCAATGATGTTTTGCAACAATATATTTAGATGGTGCGTTATTATGGCGTTCAGTATAGATATAGACGATTACGCCACAAGTAGATAACCTGACAAAATCAAGAACAATGAACGAAGAAGGACATAAAAAAACATCAAAACCTGAAAAACATAACAAAATGAATTCCCATAAAAATGGAGAATGAAATATGAAAACATTTAGTATTTAAACTAGGCAGTATTGTCTTCAATTAGAAAAAAAGGATTAACGAGAGTATCTGTAATTGAGTTCGAAGTGATACAAAAATAACAACGTTCTGGATGTCGCCCTGTCCTTGGAAGCAGTATATTAGTGAAATGTCCACCTGTAGTCCTGCAAGAAAAGCAGTGAATACCTCCAAACGAACATCCGCTTTACCAAATCAATACCTAGTTTTATATATATCACAAATGATGGTGATAAAGGACATTTAGTGTCAGGATTATAAGTTTATAAGTTATATGAAAATCAATCTTGTTTGGCAAAATCTAATTACTTCTGTTGACCGTTAATGATCTATCTCCATACATACATACATACAAAGTAAACAATATATGTAAAGTAAACAACACTTGAGCTTCACATGTATTAATCCATGGTAGATACATGTACGACAGTGCACGTTGTGTTTAGAAAGTCTGAGTATAGAAATGGAAAGTAAACGCAAGTTTACTTGTGAGATGCACTCAACTGAACGATCGTTTAATTTTGATAAAAAAATAGTTATATTTCAAGCAAAATTCTTGAATTCGTTAATCATATGTATATTGATTAACATTCTGAATTTGAATAGGACAGTTCATAACATTTCGGTAAAGTATTTTTTCATTGTGTATATTCTTTATTTTTCATTCACTTTTGTGGTAACTATTATTTCACATCATATCAAATATACTTAATTTACACTGTACATGTAAATCTAATTTTTTTTTAAATACTTTATTTAAATATTTTACTTTTGCTTCAATTTGATGTCAGTCGTGTAAATTTTTTAATCTGAATCTAAGCAGCTTGAACCTTTCATGATAACGTTTTGCTCACAGCAAACCAACTAGTAAAGTAGTCCTTATGACAGGTTCAGTGAGTTTATCACTGTATCAAGTCAAGGTGTAATGCATGTCTAAAATTATTTAATGATGTAAATTAGCTAGCTCGATTCAAACAAATGCAACTTCGACCATTGTAACACTACAATTTGAAAGATTGACAGTATACATGTACTGGGATACAAATCGGGATATAATTATGAAAATAATCTATGACACAGGAAAAAAAAAGATATTATTTTAAAAAATATCGACTCTGAAACACAAAAAGTAAAGGCAGAAAGCAAATCCACATTTGCAACTCCGTTCACAAAAACAACAAAACAGAGTTTCTTTAACACATGTAAACATAAAATAGAGTAAACCCGCTGGTGTTCGCGATCAAATATTTGGACTACAATGATTCATTGATTGTCCACAAGAAAAGCAAAAGCGGAATACTAAGAAAACATGGTCGTAAGTCCCATTTACCTCATGTTAGACTTGTTAAGCTATCATTTGTACTTTTACCATTTGCTTCGAATCACCTGAATTCGTGATACAATAAAAGTATATAAAGCTGTCGTTGTCTTTTGTGTTCACATCGGAATGTCTCAAGTGACTATACATTTCCTCTGTCTGGTAAGACAAGGACATTACTATGTTTGATATACATTTACAGTTCATAAATGATACAGATTATGAAATGATGAATGTAAATAATCATGAATGATTACATTCGCAGTAAGTATGATTATATTTCTATTGTACCGATAATACTTTTCACAAGCAATATCATCGGAACCCATTACAACTTAAATAAAGTCTGCTAATAGATTTTTGTGTTATTAAAACTTCTCCGACAAACATTTGCGATAGTTTTTGTATATATAATAATAAATAGATGTTTATCTTTTTAATTAGTTATGCTATAAAACGTATGTAATGTTTGTTTTTTAGAGTAGTAGAATAATGAAGAGATCCAGAAAATAAATAAGAGATTTTTTATATACAGACAAATTAAATGATACACAAATACAAAAACACTTGTTATCTAGATACATGGCGTCTTTGTAAGAACTGTGAGGAAATAAAATAATGGAAATTTTGACACAGACATATTTTATTATTCAATGTCAATATTAATTTTGTTTTTGACAGACACATATGCACGTTTTTTAATAGAATTCATTTAATGATTATCATCCATGCAGATTGTCAGCAAGATTAGAACAGTAAATTTAAGTTTAAACATCTAATGGATTTTTTCTATCTTTTCTTTCTAGCTTTTTTGCTCGGTAGGATCCAATAAATAAATCCTGGTATAAGACATTTCTTTTCGGTCTAAATTATCTGACATATCAAAATTAAACCTATCTAATTATTTATTCGTCTTACAGCAAAATCACTAGTATTGAATAAACTTAGTGCATTCTGACGTCTTTTATGGTCGATGGCACTGCTGGTGGACTGTTAGTCCCTGAGGGTATCACCAGCCCAAAAGTCAACACTTCGGTGTTGACCCGAAATCATTTGATACGTTTTTGTTCAAATTTACTGTCTTACAATTTATGAATGTATTCTAAAACCCGGGTTTATCTCCCTCAAAGCATATTTAACCTTAGATTGATTTGGCATAACTTTCTTGACTTTTGTTTTTCCAGTGCTCTTCAACTTCTGGTTTTGTTTGCATTTACAAAGTTTTGGCCCCGAACATCACTGGAGAGACTTAGATAGACGAAGCGCGCGTATGGCGTACCAAATTATTATCTGTATCGTTGATCTTTATTGGATAGGGCAGAACCCTATTCATAAGGTATCACAAAATTATGAACTAAATTGTTACTGTTCGGTCGTGTTTGACTTTCCAAAATTATTAGAAGCCTATTCTCCCAAGCTGGCCGCTGGCAAACTATAAAATATGCGAGGTATGGCTCAGACCATCATTAAAGCAGGGATTTGACGGTACAAAAGTGTCTCTAAAATACAAAAATGGCCACTCTTCGGCCATCAAATGACAAATTTGATGTTTATAATCCCCTCAGTGTCCACTATAAAATAAAAATATTAGACGAACACCTCAAACTACATGCAACTTTGAGCAGAGGTGGTAATATAAAAATGAAACAAAAAATATTTTTAAAAAATGTGTCAATCGTGCTACTACTGATTATTCAAAATAATAATAATATACATTATCCCATGATTTTCCACCTACTACAATAGGTGCAGTCCTTATATAACATCCAAGTTAACTTGCTGATCTGTCAACTTTACTGGCTAAAGTTAACTTTGAACTTGACTGTCCTGAGGACTACCACAAGTTAACTTTGAATTTGAATGTCCTGAGGATTGCCACAAGTTAACTTTGAACTTGACTGTCCTGAGGACTACCACAAGTTAACTTTGAACTAACTGTCCCGAGGACTACCACAAGTTAACTAGCATGTTGTCTTTAGGAACAAAATAGTTTTTATTCAGAGGAACAAATTTGTAGATATATCGAAGAACCTGTGAAAAGTACTGTTTATTGTATCTACATTGTAGCTCAACATTCCTCCTCCACATTAAGTATTACGAAAATAAAACCGATATTAATAGTGCAGTCGTGATGGCAACCTAACAGACGATAGAAAGTTTGTTTTACCATGTTAACAAAACGTATAGATGCAAACTTTAATTATTTTTTGTTACAGAGAAAATGAAAACAATATAACATATCAATGGACATCCTACTGACGTTATGCCATTTGGTTTCACGATAATTTGTTCTCACAAAAACTTCCAGTTTAATCTTGACAAGTCCTCTGCACAATTCCACATTTTGTTCTCTTGACAATTTAGACCAATCCTCATGACCGTCCAGAAAAAGTCGAAATTCGACATTTGCATCAATACCACGCCAATGAAATCGGTCCAGTAACTGGTTGGAGTAAACCTTGTATAAGATTATATTATTACCGCAAAGTAACAGTAGATACCAAAAGTGAAAGGGTAAAACAACAAGAACAACCCGGATGACAAAAAAGGAAAAAAAATCAATATCCATAAAACCATAATCAAAGGAATAAAAGTTCAGAAAACAACAACAACAACAAAAGGTTATGAAAAGAAAAAACAAAAGTGATAACAAACTAGAGGCTCACCTGAGCATGTATCGCTCACCTGGTTATAAATTTATTTATTATACTAAACTCAAAATATGCCTCCCAATTAAAATTTCCTAATCAGCCCCATGAAAAATTCGCAATCTTGAAATTTTGAGACAATGATAATCTTTGAATGTTTTTCCTATGGTCCTATATTAAACTATATCCTGCTATGGTGGCTATCTTGGATTGTCGATCGGCATGAAAATTACAAACTTGGTTTAGGACCATCCAAGGCACAGTATTACACAATTACAGTTCCATGACTTTGTGTTTTCTGATAAGAAATAATTGAATATTTTTCCCATAGGCTACTATGTTACACTATGTCCTGCGATGGTGGATTTTTTATTAGAATGTCCAATCAGCATGAAATGAGGAAACTTTGTAAAGGACTTCCCTACATCATTTCTACAAAGTTACAATTCATTCGGCCTTGAAGTTTCAGAGCAGAAGATAGTTAACGTTTTTTTGGTCGAAAATCGGAAACAAAAATTCCATGTCAAGGCCATGTTTTATGTCCATTCAGCACAAAATGGGGATATTTTGTGAAAGACCTATCATACATCATTTATACAAAGTTACAATTCATTTGGCTCTACTGTTTCGTAGGAGAAGATTTTTAAAATTTCAGCCAATCAGAAACAAGCATTACCCGTGGCGGCCATGTTAGATGTCTGATCACCACGAAACATTGATATTTTGTGAAAGACGTCCCATACATCATTCATACAAAGTTACGATTCATTTGGCCTTGCAGTTTCAGAGGAATTTTTTTTAAATTTCAGCCAATCAGAAACAAGAATTGCCCGTGGCGGCCATGTTAGATGTCTGATCAGGACGAAATGAGAATATTTTATGAAAGACCTGCCATACATCATTCATACAAAGTTGCAATTCATTTGGCATTGCAGTTTCAGAGGAAATTTTTTTTTAATTTCAACCAAGCAGTAACAAGAATTGCATATGGCGGCC
>JAOXYI010128774.1:0-18975 GCA_028566495.1 Lithophaga antillarum | reverse complement strand
AAAAATCATAGAGTGGTAATTCTTCAACAATATCTCTGAAAAAAATATATAAACTGGATAATATTTAACAATTATAGTGATATTGGTAATAAGCAGAAATAAAATATCGTTATTTTTTCACTTGAAATCTCTACTCATATTTAGAAATGATCTTAACATAAGGTAAAAGGTAAAGGTGTGCGACAAGGTAAAACCAACAGTTATGGTTGCCTTGGTTACCATGGCAGTACCATTGAACACATTTTGACCCTGCTTTACTAAATTCCGTATTGTTCTTTTTTCCTTTCTCTGTTTAAGCTACTGGTAGACTTTTTTGGTAATATACTGTGAAGATTTTTTTTATTGTTTCTTGTTTTTACATCATTCAGAAAGTCGAGATAAAAGATGAGAGAATGGGTATCCACACAACCGGTTTAATCTCACCAATATTTAATACCTGTATGTCAAGTCGGATATCTCGTGTCTCTATTGTTTCTTTTGTGTTTTCTCTTTGTTTTTTTTTTCTTTGGGAGGCTGCTGTTTTTGCAGACATGCAGGTGCACTGTACGTCATCACTAACCCTTCCTGTCATCATTTTAAAGAACAGTGACATATTAATAGTTTTATGATGCCATAGATGATTTTAGTATGAAACCACCCAACGAATTGGAAGTAATTGATCGTAAAGGCTAACTTATTAAATCAGTTTATTTTAATATTGAGCATTTGAAGAGGAAGCAAAAAGAATTGAAATCCGGATGAATTTTTTTTTTTTTCAAAAGTTATGTTGGGCTGATTTGTGTTATAATTATTGTTTTTTATTTATTCATTTATGTTCTTTCCAATTTATCTAAAAAAACAGTGGTCTCTTACGCATTTATTATTTTGATTTTTTCGTATACTGCGTATACGTAGAATTTGAATTTTTTCTGGAGTTGACAATATAACTTAAAAAATAATATTCTTGCTTATTACCATCTACAAAGCTTACTATTCTTTTGCAAGAGTCTTTAAAAAGTCTTTATAGTAATCAGGGATAGTTTGCATCTTTATCATACCCACAAAGCCATAGTAATGAATATGTCAGTAGTATATTACATTTAAGCTTAAAAAACTTTAGATTATAGTCTTGATATACGGAATGATGAATTCTGCTGCGGATCAAATCTGTGCTGAACAACTGAAATCAACATATTTTTGTCTTAACACTTAGGACTTCCAAAAAAAAAAAAAAAAAAAATAAGTGTATCAAACCAGAAACAAAGCTGAAGTCAATAAGAACTTTCAATTTTTTTTTTCATGTGAATGCATGCAAAATTACAAACTTGGTTTACGGTCTATCAACAAAACGAACATAAAAAGTAACGACTAGTAGGCCTATTCGACCTTCGAATTATTTCAAGGTTTAAACCATGTTCTCTCAGAACGATTTTGACAAAACTCGATCACAACAATATAGCATACGCAACATTTGCATTAATATATGTGAATCTGTGAAGCCGTCCTTTATTCCCTTCCTTCATTCAATCAATGTATTTCAACAAGAATTCTAAAAGTTTCACATTTTATACCAATAGAACTTTTTTTGAGGGGAGGGGGATTTATTATTATTTTATTTTATTTGGGAGGGGGAGAGGGGGTAATTTCTTAGCTGCATATACTCATTAAAGTCCTTAAAGCTAAAGGTGTCAAGTCTTTAACGCTAAAGGTGTAAATCCGTAAAATGTTATATCCTTTTAACTACGTACGAGAAAAAGTAAACTTTCAGAAACTTACAACATACCACAATCCAAAGCCTCAGTGCAAATAGGTCGTAGATGCAAAATATATTTAAGGTCGTTTGTACCTGAGACAAAATATACAAGAAATTTAAATTGTTATTCAAGGACAAGAATCTTTTAACAGTTCCTGAAGATCAAAATGTCAAAAAAATGTTGAAGAAATGTGAAGTCATGGAATAGTTGGTGTTGCATTTCCGAATCATATGATAATAAGAAATTCAGTTATGCATAAATCGTACTTTTAACTTTTTTTGCACTTTTACTGACGATTTATGTTTCATTGTTACGTAGACATATTTTAATTTTTTAGAATTCAAACCTTTGAATCGAACTTTAACATTATACACTTTTGAACGTCATTTATTTTCGTATTTTAATTATTTTCATATTTTGTTTACATTATGCAAAATATGACAGAAGTGCATTTTACCTTTTCATTTTAACGTTAAATCAATGCAACAAACAGTGAAAACAATTGAAAAAATGTGTAGTACTAGTATATTCCATAAGCTTTTCCCAATGTAGGAGGTAGTGTCTTGTAAAATCGATGTTATTTACCTATGTTACATGTCATATTTTTAACACAAATAACAATATCCCAGTGGAAACGGAACATTTTTATTTTTAGAAATAAGACACACTGGCAAAATCGCCATAAAAAAGTTTAACACGATTTTGACATTCAAACTGATGAAATGGAAATTATTTCTTGCAGAAAGGTCTGTACTCCTATAGACAGATGGCATAGCACAAAACCAAAGAACCGGTCGAAGTTAAATTGATTTTGTTATTAAGTTCCTCCAAGGTAACTTGCATTGGTCCTACGAACTGATCAAGACGACCGCTTTTGCTATTGTCAGGAAGAAATGTCATATATTGTTACTTGCTATTAGGTACATCTGAGAATTAAAATTTTGTCAGTTCGTACATTGCACATGTTGACCCAATATATATTTTACATAAAAAGTTGTGTTTCGGCGTTTTTTGGTTTTTTTTTTTTTTCTTCTGTTTTTGTTTTTGTTCTTGTTGATTTTTGGGGGTTGGGGTTGTTGTTTTTTTATACCGAAAATTTATTTGTGTGTGTTTTGTGGGGAGGGCAGTGGAAGGGTTTCCTATTTATTGAATGTTACTAACTTCCTTTCAAAGGTTCCCTAACAAACTGGTCGACCATTGCCAATTTGTTATTTGTGATGATATTTTATTCTTCAAAAACGAAAAAATTGTTATTATACTTTTATATGTTCACGTCTTTTATTATTTTTTTTCAATTTATAGCATTCAAATGAGGAAATTGTGTGGTGACATTCAGATAATTATACTCCCGGCTTTATTTCTTAGTCTTTAAGTCTAAAAAAAAAAGAAAATTTGTCATTATTGTCAAATGCAAATGTTTTATAATGGTGTAGTTTCTTTTGCAATTCGAAAAAGGTCAAATAAAAAATTGTGCGGCTATCTTCAGATATTAAAACTTTAATTGCCTTTTTCTGTCCTGTTTGTCAGGAGATGTTTTATTGTTAGGAAGTCTTCTATTGTCAGAAATTATACATTATCACTGATCAAATGTAACTTATTATGTATATAAAGCCATTGCCAATATCAAAGACAAAATATGTGATTTTAACACATAATATGACGTACGTTGTATTTGAGTCTTTTAGGAAAAGAACATAAAATTTAAATTTTGTCATATGTATGTGAAAGAATAAAAACGGGTCCGAATTTATCCAGTGTTGTATTTTTCATTCAGTTTTGACGCAGAAGTATAATGTTGTCAAAGTACCATTTGAAAGCTAGTATTTAGGAATATTGTGGGATTTTCAGGCTAAATACTATATACCCTAAACAGAGACGATGTAAATAAGTTTAAATTCTGAAATATGTCCTCCGAAATCTGTAAAAGGTCAAACATTACTTATTTAGTTCATAAAAAGAGAGCTTTGGTGAAAAGATGCTGAGTGATTTAAATTTTGTTAAATTGTCATTTTTGGTAAGGTTTCTCTATATTAATCTGTTTTCTTTTCTTTTTTTTTGTATTAACAATAAATAAATATGCAGGAAACTTTTTTATATAAATATGCGACTTCATAATTTTGGGTCCAATTTTGCACTTTACACTGTGGAAAATGATGAATTGATGGATATTTATACAAATTTTGTCAAAGCCCATTCAATCTTAAGACAACTTTTCTAGCTGCATTATAACATTTTAACAAGCAACGTAATGAAACACATTAACTAAAAGTAAGAAATTGGTCAATTTATTGTTTTACCTGAATTATAGGTGTACGGTAACAGTTTTTGAAAACTTATAATAACAATATCATATTATATACAAAAAATAATGTTATCCTATGACTTTTTTTCGTGCTAAGATATTGATTTTGAACTCCATTATGTTTATTTAGTGCACAATTCATGTATCAAAAGTACTTTTTACAGAAATTGAGTTTTTAGAATAAAAACGGGGAGGGGTAATTTTCCACATGAATTTCATATATAACACGCTATTTGTTTTAAATGTATTTAGTGTGCGCAAAAAGCCTTAGTTTTACAACGAAATGGTCAAAATCAGTAATTACATGAACTTACCATAAAACTAGTCACTCACAGTTTCCATTACAAATCTCTTTGAGGTTCATATTAAATTTTTGCTTGAAAAGTTATTAATGTTAGGCAGTTATCAATTTGATATCGTTTTTTTTATTGGAAATAGATGGTGCATCACTTTGGCACCTTGTAATAATGTATACCACATATTAAAACAAATCAGAGTAAATGGTTCGAAAAGAACTTCTATTTCTCTTTTAGGTGTGCAACCACTAATTATGGAATCCGGTTCAAAAGGAGTATAGTACATAGACTTATAAAACAAAGTACCATGCATCCTGATGTAAATGTAACCAAGACTGTGACATTTTAGTCAATACGAGAGGCATGTGCCAATATCAGAACGTAACAGAGACTGACTTATTTTAGTCTTCAAGAGAGACAAGTGCCCATATTAAAGAACATATATGTGATTGTAGCCAAGAATTTGACTTATTTGAGTATTTATGACTCATGTTGATACTGAAGTACATATATGTATCTATAAACAAAATTATTTAACGGTTCAAGATTACTATCAAAAATGGAAATAACTGCTTAATAAATAATAAATTGTTTTGCATTTAGTTGTGAATTAGTTTTTCACTAGACTGGAAGCCTTTTTCATTATTATTACGCCTCATGATGAGAAAAAAAGATATATTTTCAGAAAGTTCACATTCTACAATTATTTTCTATGTCGAAGAGCAGACACTTATGGAAATTTTAGTGCACATAGAAATTATTTTTTCTTTACTCTATGATGCAGTATGTCTTATTATATACAATCTGCATGATCATTTTTTCCGAACCAAAGAAAGTTTTACAACACTTTGGCCTGTGTGACTCAAGATTCATTTATGGTAGTCGTCTTGGCCCTGTTTACGTCTTTTGGAGAGGCCGTTGCCCATATCAAAGCATAGATACGGGATCGTAACTAAGAATCTCACTTATTCGAGTCTTTATGAAAGAACAGTACCAATATTAAAGCATAGGTATAAGACTGTAACCAAGAATAATTTTTTGACAGGTAATGAGATACAAACGCGTGACCGTAACACCGATTGTGACTTACTGACGCCTTATAACAGACCGATGCCAATATCAAAAGACAAATATGTAACCGTGTGTAAGACTGATGTTTTTAGGCTTTACCCCAGACCAGATCCTATTTGAATCTTTAAGAGAGACCAGTGCCTATATCAAAGCACACATATATCTCTTGTTGCTTATAAATTGTGATTCAAATTACTTAATAACTCCAAACTGTATTATTTTAAAAGGCTTATATAATACGTAGATTAACGACGGCGATTTCTAAGTTTTTATGACTTATTGCTTAAAGACAAATGCAGCTAGGATTGTTTTATCTGTTATACTTTTGGGAAAACGTAAAATGCATTCGAGGGTAATAAAATATAGCATTGAACAAACAAAAATATCAAGAACATTTTTTCATATTATCCTTACCTGATTTGCGACTTGTTACAGGCTTTGTACACTGTGCAATACTACAGATGCCACATATGCATAAGGACATACTTATCCTTCTGGAGCGCCTGATGTCACTCCCGGTTTTTATGGACGTTCATATTGTCTAAGCTTTAGTTTTCAGCGCCGTTTTTTGCTTCCATGATTTTGTTTAATTTTTTGTTTGTCATGGTCTTGTGTGGTTCTCTGGATATATGATTTTATGAACATTCACTTCGGTAATCTTTTAATTCTATTTGATACGTTATTCTAGGGCATGTAAAAATTATAAAGACTTCATAGAAAGAGGACTACTCTTAACAGGAAAATGTGCAAACAATGATTGCAAAAACTGAAGCTAAGATTATCACTCCAAACGTTTCATGAGTCGGTCAACCGTCACGGCATTTGCATCCCTTAGCTTGTTAAGGACATGTATTTGGTGCATGTAGAGCGGGAGATGCTTACTCTTCTGGAGCACTTGGTCTTATTCACAGCTTTTGTTGGAATTCGTGTTGTGCACTCTTTTGTTCCTTTGGTTGTGTTTTGTTTTTTATTTGTTCATCGGTGTTTCCTCGTTTTCTTCTCGGGTTGTGCTTTTTGTTTTACCTTTCAACTTTGGTATCTACCGTTACTTTTACAGCTGAAATGTTTTACAGGTGACTGGTCCAGACTGGCTGTTAAAATTCTAAAATTTCGCAGTTAAAATCATATTTTGACATAAACAATAATACTAATTTTAAATTGGATAAGCCTTATTATTAATATAGTATTTGTAGCATACATACATTGTACAGGTTAACGGATTGGAAAGCTCTATACTGTTTTCAGATTGATTTTTGAAGGATTGGTTGAACATCTATATTCATTAAAGCAACTAATGCGAAAACTGAAAACTTGTAAAAAATTAATTTATCAAAAAGTGAAATAGACTTTCAGAAAATCAGAAGATGCCAGACATTTCACATCATTTTATAAAATATCATGAGTGCAAGAAGGTCGTACATATAAAATAATTAAGATTACTTGTATACCAGGGTAACACGCAAGATAAATAACAGTTTAATCGAAAGACAAGAATCTTAAAACGTGTTCTTGTAGATCAAAATGTCAACACAAATGTGATTGACATGTGATATTATGTAGAAGTTGGTGCTACATTTCAGGATCATATGATGATACATTATTCAATTTTTTTGCGTACTTTTAACCAATTATGCACTTTTACTAAGGAGTTATTTTGAATTCTCTTGTATAGTTACTTCTCAAATTTATTCATTTTCAAACAATTAAAACACGGGTATATTTTCAACTTCTGTAAATTTAAATTTCGATTCACTTCATATTTTCTTCTAAATTAAACAGTGATATTTCCTGTGCACTGTACATTTTTACTTCTTTCCGAATAATATTAACCAGATCATATTTAACATCATTTTAATGTTTAATATATTCCTTATAAAGATCTCATTTAGACATTACACATAATGGCTTGCAAATATAGGATTTAAACCGAAATACGACGATTAAGTCATATTACTAAGGAACAATGTCGGCTCTAATGCTTAGATCATTAGTTATTTTGCAAAATGTTCAATGTACCTTATTGGCTTACTCTTCTTATTACTGCTAACACAATTAAAGAAGAATTCTTGAACACAGCAACCAAATCACAGATTTAGTTTAATACCAATCGAATGTAGTTCTTACATTATTCTGAGGGTGTTCCAGTGCCTTAGGTACTCCACTTGTAATTAAATATATATAATTGGGAAGGAAAATCTTACTGAACACATTAAGCTATCGAAAAATGGGTGTGATTATTCGTGTGGGATGAATTAGAATGGTGCTAAAAAGAGAAGAATTGATATCGTACATTGAACTTTCTGTCAGATATTCTACAAAAAGGTCAGTTAAACACAAGAACACAGACTTCCTGAGAGATTTATAAACTTGGTTTTGTGAAGCTTATTTTGTACTACAGAGAGCGGTGAAAGGTATAATGGAGATCCAGAGACAAGGTGGCGGGAGTCAGGAGACAACAGGGCGAGAGGCGGGGGACACGGGGCTTGAGAAGAGAGACGGACCCAGCGTAAACTTGGAAAATAAATCAGTTAGGCAGATTGGTGGTCCGACAGACTGGTAGTGGGAGACAAGGAGTCATGAAGAGGGAGCCGGAAGACATATACCTACCTTTCTTCCTTACCGTTACAAGTTGCACGAAAACCTTTTGTACAAAATAATCCGAAGCATGATAGAAATTACAACTGGGTGATAGTTTATCTGTCAGACATACTTTGTGTGGCCGAAAATTGAATACAGGCTTAAACTATATATATCATCTCGGAATCATTTTCTCACAGGCCACATGAACAGTACTTATTTTAGAATACTAATATGTAAGACCGATGACATAGTTGTCGGAAAATAGAACTTTGTTTGATATATGAATGTAGGTCAAGTTATAACACTTGTCAGAACTGTCGCTCTAAATGTAATACTTTATGCTAATGATGTATAAAAGTGTTCAGGTGCTTAAGTTTGAAGTAATTTATGAAACAAAACTACAAAGAAATCTCTTATTCTGCAAGAAAGCCTTTTTAAATTTTTTATATGAATAAATTTCATCTTGACTAGACGCATTTTTGCCATTATGTAACGTCTGTTTCCTTAGGGAATTCACAGGTCGTCTTTCCAGTGACCATCAGACCTGAAAATGTATAAATTTTTTAATAAATTTATTAACTTCGCAGTAGAGATTTTAAATGTATTGAACTTATTTGATTATTTGTATTTTTAAGACCAAGTGAACCTTGGCAATCAAAAACGTAATTGACAAAATTCAATTGCATGCATTTAATTTGTCGGTGCCAGTCCAGACTGTATCCCCATTTTTATAAAGGTTTCCGATACAAGTCACAGTCGATATTGTGATGAAAAATATCATTCCGCCTGGTTTCAACACATGCTACTCTGCTACACGTAACACGGTCCGATCAGGAATAAAGTTACAAAATGTACCATCATACTACAACATGTAGTAAGTATGTTTATCCGCCATAACACTAATACAAAAACACTAAATTTGATACAAAATGAAAGTAGCTGCAATAGAAGGAAGACATAAAGAAAATCAAAGAACAAGTTAAAAAGAGTGATACATTCAAATAACTTCTGATCACAAAGAGAAACTAGAATTCTGCTAATCAGAGAAGCAGTATGTTGACGTGAATAATTGACATAGATGCAAGAGCCCTTTAAAAAAAAAAAAAGCAGTGGTGAATCCTAAACTTCAACACCAACTGACACCCCTTTATTTATCTAGCAGGATAAAAAAGTGTTAGAAAAATTGACTAGGATTTCTGATCATAGTACATGTAAGATTGACAGTCGGGTGCATTATCAGTACATTTTATGGGAAAAGGATTCCAGGTAAAATGTGAAAATTGCGTTACTTAAATAGACGACAAAAGATTCTGCGTAGAATTAGACGGGTCTGGAATGCTACAGGAATGACATAAAAGCATATGCAGCAAAATCTCATCATTTCTTTTCACTTAAAATATTAGTTATTTCTTAGAAGCAGAGAACTGATAAGAGATCAGATTTAATTTTTGAAGATATTCATATATAACTGATAGCTTTGCGTTGTTAACGCTTTGTCACTGTAAGTCTAAAGTTTTTTCAGTAGGAGTTGCGGGGATATATTTAAACTACCAGAAATATTTCTAACGTTTTTCAATTGGTAAACTGTACGTTTGGAAATAAATGGGATTTATAAGTTATAACAACACAATATATATTACAGTTTTTGTTTTACCATTCATTACAAAAAAGAAGATAGCATTTATTATGCAGGGTCAAGGTAACTGCTTTCAATAAACAAATAAGTGTTACGTCAAGGCTATGAAGTTCTTACTGTGTGATCATCTAAATAGACGCAGGTTGTAACTCAGCTGTATATGAACAGTTATAGAATTTTATCATGGTTTCGCAGGCATCAGAAACGTAACTTAAGGAAAGCAATTTCTGAGTATTTACATTATTACGTTTATTGATAAAGTCACTTCCATTACTCTGATTGTGTCCTGTGTAGTTTGCATACAAAATGACAAAATGGTGAAGTTTACTTTTTCCGCTGGTAGTTTTGGCCATTTGTTTATATATCTTTTCATTCTGTTCTATTGCAATTTCAGTATGTAGACCTTAAAGAATATAAGTGTTCAAAGCTGATTGCAGTGTTCTCTTCGAACGATATTCTCATTTCAGTTTTGTCAGCAACTCATATCCATTGCGAAAGTAAATATTTTTTTCTTGTTGATATTGTTTTATTATCATTCTTTTTCAACACTTTCACTGTGTATTCAAAACGCCTCCTTTCTGATCAGTTTGGTGTGTTCTTCCTTTCAGATACTACAATCCTTACGACGGAAATGAAGTACGATGACATCCTACAAGAAACGATATAAGCTGTCTGTTGAATGTAAGTTAGCGGAACTCTCATTGTATTATTTCATTATTAAAATTTTAATTGGTTCGATCAAATGCTACAATTTTGGATATAAGTACGTATCTGACCTCTAGTACAAACGATTTGTGAGGATCCAGTAAAATATGACAATCTAAACGGCTTCACCTATGCATGAACCGTTGTTAGATGAAACATTCCGTACTTATCTATGTATCTGATATGAATTCGATGAATGACTTTATACATATCATTCAGGAAATGTGAACAACACCTATCACCAGAAAAACGTGTTCAGTGTTGTTACAATTTATCCAATGTACATGAAATGAAAAAGTAACCCTTATCAAGATATGAATTTACAATACAATTAACACATTTGTTCAAAAACTCCAAATTTATGTCACACTTCTTGCGAGGAGTTGCGATGACATCAATGAACGATCATCCAACCTCATTTTCGATATCGCGAAATTTATTAAGGAGTGACTTTGTCCGACTAGCCGGACAAATAGCCTCAGCACTATTTGTTAGGCCATAAATGCGCGTAATCTTCTCATCAGCAACAGACACACGCATGCTTATCTTTAGCAGCAGGTGTCCACGAATGTTGCAGGACCGATGGAAGATAAACATTATAAACATGATGTGTCTATTGATGCGATATTAATTCGTTCTTTTAGGTTCATTAACATTGTCTGTACTGTAAAATACTCATAGATGCCCAGACGTCCGATAACATTTCATAAACAAAGTTGTCTAATCAGGTCACAAAAAGTAAACATAACACACAGCAAATATATTTTTTATCTCAGGATTTAGATTATTAAGTCACTAAAATGACAGGTTTATCTCATGTAAGTATATCTATTTGAAGAAATTTTTTTATTTAATTCTAATTTTCTGCTATAAAGTGATGACTACGCATATTTTTTTCAGAAGTTCTATTATCGAAGTGATGGAATCCAAAGAATTTAAATTCAAACACACATGAGAACATAACCCGAAGTAACAAAATCAAGTACAACCAAACTGTATCTAAGGAAATCCTATAACATTATACAGAGATTATAACCAAACTGTATCTAAGAAAATCCCATTACATTATACAGAGATTACATAGATTATAACCAAACTGTATCTAAGAAAATCCCATTACATTATACAAAGATTATAACCAAACTGTATCTAAGGAAATCCCATAACATTATACAGAGATTATAACCAAACTGTGTCTAAGGAAATCCCATTACATTATACAGAGATTATAACCAAACTGTATCTAAGGAAATCCCATTACATTATACAGAGATTTGGTTTTCAAATAATTTACAATTTTTCTAACAGTACACTATAAAATTAATAAATAGTATTTAAGTTGATACATTTCGTGGATGTAAAACTACATTTTAAAACGTACAGCGAAACTAAATTTTGGATGGCGTCTTTACTATATTTAGTCTGTGTTTACGAATATTACTTGAATACTTCGGGTACTTTGTGATATTTCTTTGTTTATAATTTATATACATTTTATTCAGTAAGTTTGGGATAGTTTGACGAAATTACGTTATTGACATATTCAGAAATATTTTAAAATGTAATGTTTCCCTTTTTAATTTAATATCAGATGTTTTACCTACTTGTGTTCTCATGTAACCGTCTTCCCAATTTGCTACTCCTGTGTGCCTTTATCTGCACTGATTGACGTCTTTATAAGGTATTAAGCAGCCCAACGATTTTCGATGAGGACGTGTCAACGAGAATAAAATTACGTTTGTATTGCTTAAAATGTGTAGACTGTTATAAGCCTTTGATACAGCTAAAGAGTTGAATCGATATATTTAATCCCAACTATCATCATCTTATAATATCACATCTAAGGGTCTGTGCACTTTTGTGGATTTCAATTTTTTATGATCGAGTGAGGACGATGTAATGGCACGTACTCTAGATACTAGTATTCTATGGTTTTCTTTGAATCTCAGGCGTTCTGGATACTAAGTAATTTTCCTTAAATCAGCGATGTTCTAAAGGTTTTTACATTGACATTTCTCAGTACAAGAATCTTTGACAAATGAAACGATTTTAATTTTGAAATTATAAATTTTCCTCACCTCAGCAGCAATATACCAACTTGACCCGTGTATGGAGTATACATTTCTCAACTCATACGATATGGAAGGGCTTACAGTTGTTATTCAGACTTTACAATACATCATCAGTGTCAAAGCAAGACATTAATAAGCCAAGGCTTTGTAAATAAAGGTATAAGTAAGAATACCGAAGTCCAAGGCAATTTCAAAAGGGAAAGTCAAAAGAACAAAAGTTAATAAAAACTGAGAAAACCGAGAAAACGCTCAACCATCAAAAGTAACGGAACGACTGAACAACAACTGTTACATTCCTGACTTGGTACAGGCATTTTCTAGTGAAAATGGTGGGTTATAAGGTATTATTCTAGCAAAGACAATTCATGACCCTCAAGTGAATGAAGCGAGACCTAAATTTACATTTATAAATGGTTCGAACAATACTTCAAAATATCAAAAACAAAGTAAAAAAAAATCAATGAGAAGCTTTATAGAATAGGAATAATACGGAAGTTCATAAACCATATATCCATAGGACCTGACAAGACCATTACCACCAAAGAATCAAACACAAATACAAACATGGAAGCAAAACACCGATACAGCACTGAAAAACTAAAGCCAGGATAACACGAACTCCCCATAAAAACCGGGACATAACATAACAGAACCATTATGATATGATATCCCAAACCATCTTCAGATACAGCAGAGATAGATGATCCAAACTGTACAGAAATATGCCATTAAATGTTTATTGACCCTTAATCCAACATGACTACAACATTTCCGCCAAACTTGGTTCAAGTTTACTTATTAATGTTGGAACACATTTATAATTGTTGATATTAGTCAAAATAATAAGGCAAAAAGCTGTGCGAACTTTTGCAAAATATTATTATTCGTTTTAATCATTCATTAGTATTTTACTAACGCCACAATCTTCTTTAGACCATATTATGCTTCTAGTATCAAATCTTATATCAAAAACCACAGAAAAAATGAACAAAAGATGGCACTTGAAGATTTTCACATTTTAAAATTGCTGATTATCATATTTATTAAGCAAGATTGATGATGATACAGAACTATCATTTATGATTTAAATACAAAATTAATGTATAGATATAGTTAAACATCTGTGTTTATATAAAATGCATATTACGTAGGTATGTCATTAATGAAATTCTGAACCTTTACACTTATCTACATCGTTCAGATTTTTTATGTTGAGAATTATCGGGTACATCTGCATTCCCTTTACAAAATAATTTTTATTTTCAACCTTAGGGACATCGCTTTACATTTGTTCAGGAAAATAGTCGTTCTACAAATCTACCCTCAAAGCTTATTACTCGTCTATAGAGGGTAGGATAATGGACAGAGGGACTGATATACAATAGCTGAAACGTTCTTTAAATAATTTTGGAGATTAATACTACAAATTGGACTGAAAAATAGACGTTTTTTTTTTGTTTTTCGCCAGACGAGTACGCATTATGTTTTCCACTATTATAGCAAAACCATTTTTGCCGAACTATATTTAGATTGACAAGATGGTATGGAGAGAAAGGTCCATAAATGTGAACCGAAAATTACTTCATAGGTCATTTGAGCTTTTGGAAAGCTAAGCCTTCATTATCCTTCGTTAATTTTTAGAAACCACCGAAGCAGTTTGAGTCAAATTTTGCAGGGACAGCTGTTTTCGTGATCTTTTTGTGCTGCCATTATACTGATGTTCTGTACTTTGCACTTCCATGGTTTAGTTAAACACATAACAGTTTCTTTTCTATGGGTTCTATTTAGTTACTTTGTGTCATTATTGCTGGTAATCTGACTTCCAATACTAATAAACCGTATGACAAATAATATATACTTGGATTAATGACATTTTAATTTATCAATCCAAAAGGACTCCCGAACTTTCCGAAACGTTTCTTCGCCAACAGACTTTCTCAATTTCTACTAAAGCAGAATTTTCGACCGTCTGGTAATTGTTGTGTTACCGTATCCCCTTTTTTTCAGTTTTTCTTTTTTTGTCTTTAAAATTAAAATTCTTTATACGGATGGACTTAACAGATAGATTGATTACAATGACTTTTGTTCTTTTCCTTCTTACACATTCACTGAAGGTTACCGCAATTTAATATATTGCGTTTTCGTGGTACTGTTGTGGCATTTATGCATTATAACGTTAAGATACTTCCGAAAAAATATAAAACAATAGATTTTTTAATTCTTGTCTATCTGAGGAAACAAATGTTCCTTAAAAGAAAGACAAAAAAGGAATTCCTTCATTTTAATATTTCACCTTTAATGAAAGATAAACTGAAATCAACAGAGGGTTGGACACGCAAACGTCAAGCTTTTTCTTGTCCGAAGGAGGGATTTTCCGTGATTTTTGACTGGTTTGGATTATCTCGCTTTGCAAAGTTTGCAAGATCTTGCAAGGCAGTGCCTGATCCAAAACGTTACTACGTTATTGGGTTAGAATATTAACATTTGAACACCTAATGCAATTTCGGATAAATTTATCTTCAAGGGGAGAATGCCCAATTTTTACTTATATTTTGGGTGTTGACCGCAATGCCACAAACAACAGGCTTTACCTCCTTCTCAAATACCCCATCCTAAATTCATAATATATTATGCCAAAAAAAGACTACTACAATTAATTGTTATGCAAACCTTTGCAGGATTAAAAATTTTGATTCCAAAACCGGTACACTGAAATGCACAAATCCTTCAAAAGGCATTCCTGTGATGGCTTTTGACGTGCGTTTTATCACCTCCATGTTTTTGATCAACGGGGATCCATATCCATTCAGAAGGAAAAGCGGAACAATGGATTTTGTCACGTTTCCGTCACCGTAAAATATCAATTCAGTCACCATAGTCTTTTTTTTTTTTAATTATTAGTTTTATAACTTTGAACTAAGAGCCCCATCTGTTTATTGACACCATACTTGACCCTGACACACATTTTTCTGTTGGCGTGATGATGTATATTTACCGCCTACAGTGTGGATTATTGTAATCATTAAATCATTAAGATCAATTAGAATCAGCTGGTTTAGGAGTAAAGGTATAAGTAAGAATACCGAAGTCCATAGCAATTCCAAAAGGGAAAGTCAAAGGAACAAAAGTCAATAAAAACTGACAAAATCGAGAAAACGCTTAACCATCAAAAGTATCGGAACGACTGGAAAACAACTGTTATATTCCTGACTTGGTACAGGCATTTTCTAGTGAAAATGATGGATTAAACCTGGTTTTACGGCATGCCAAACCTCCCACCTAATGACAGTTGTTTATTGTTCTGATACCATGACCCAAAAGAGCGTGGAGCGACACAAGCGGACACAGTTGGGTCACTGTCACAAATCGAGAATATCCAGTAGTTTAATTGTGTAAACGACACTAGCACTCAGAATCTGTAACACAAGACCATCGTTTATTATTTGTGACGTTGAGACTGAATACTTGTCTATCAGGTCTTGGTACCTATATGAGTGGCCATTCATGTCATTGGCGCGATATATTTACGCGTGAATTATGACAAATTACGCGTCAATTGTTCAAATTTACGCGTGAAGTATTAAGATACACGCGTTTATTGTTGTTATATACGAATAAAATATATTCACGCGTTATTTGTTCAAAATTACGCGTTTACTTAGAAAATGAAATGAAATGAAATAGACCAATGAAATGAGCTGTTAGATATAGATGTTTGATTTTAAGAGGAATTGGTTTTTTATCGATAGAATAAGTACTTTAAGCTAGCTGTCAGTAACAGCGAGCATTTTTAAGGCGGTACTGTTGTCTTTGTTATGTTTGTTGCTGTTTTTATTTAGTATCACTACTTTTGTTACCATTCTTAATAAATTAAGTACTTTTTCTAATTGGTTTTGATTGTCTGCTTACTGTTCGCTGTTTCGCCACTGACCCAGGATTTAGTGGGAGGGTTGAGATCTCACAAACTAGTCTAACCCCACCACATTTTATATGTGCCTGTCCCAAGCCAGGAACCCGTTTTTCACTGTTTTATGTTATTCCATAGAATATGGTGTAAACATTTGTTCTTTGGCTGTTTCTGTTGAATCCTTTAATTTTGGGGTTTTTTTCCGGGGCCATTTAGAGCTGACCTTGTGGTGTGAATTTTGCTCAACGGTGACCTCCAGATCTTCAAGTTTTTACCGGATGTGTTTCTGTCTGATTGACATCCAAACCGTATCCATTCATCAGAGATGTTTAACGTCGGAGTACCCTAATCTCGCACAATGCATTCCGTATGCTGTGGCATTGCAAAAAAAGAAAATAAATAAATAAAATAAAAGAAAATACTCTAATCTTAATTTTTTTTCTGTATAAAAATGCAATTTAATATAGTAAATATGGCAAATTTCTTTTTGCTCAATATCATACATTGTGGATACAAATGAAAAAACTTTTCCGAAGATAGTTTCCATTTTTATGACGCAATCCTACGACATCGATTTTTTTCTTGATATTTATTTACCACATAGAAATTTATCATCAATGAACAAATGTTAAATTTAACATGTGCAATATGTCCGAAAAGTCTCAAAGTTTAAAGTGGAAAATTATGATATTGACAATACGCAACTGGCATGAGCGCGATTTGGGTCCCAGCATTCGTCTTACTAAAACACAAAGAGAGTTACTCACTTGGAGACTTATTCCCCAAATAGCGGGCTGTGCCCAACCTGCTGAACCGCTCTGTTCCTTATTATTTCAGTAATCATTTCACAGTGATAAATTTTTGAATGATTAATTTATACTTAAAATGGCATTATACGTTATATAGAAAGGAAAAACTGTTGCTTACGGAGAATTTTTTCCTCTTTTATTTAACCGAGATAACTGCGCATAAATTCTAACATTTTCTAAGTCTCCAAACTTCATTAAAAGAACAATAGAAAAATTTTGTTTAAGAAAGTTGTCTCATGATCAAATGCCAATTTCAATATGAGCTCATAAATTCAAAATTCATATTTTTATCACTGCGAAATTACTGGGGCGAGGAACTGTTACTCAATTGGAGAACTATTCCCCAAATGGCGGGTTGTGCCCAACCTGTTCAAACTAAATACCTGGAAATGTAGGTCTATAACAGTACTAAAATTTTGCATTTTAATTTTTTGACAGGCACATTATTTTGCGAAATAACGCAAGAAACTGTCAAATTGTGTACGATTTGAGTACCGTGACATTATGCATGTGCATCTATGACGGTACATGTATGATACTGCACTTGTCACGGACATGGATTCTTTCTCAGTGATTGGAAATAGAAGGGGTCATGGGCCATAGTCCCATTTATTCAGGAAACGTCCCACAAAAGAAAGGAAAATATACAAAGAATCTTAAAGAATGGCCCATTGAAAATAAGGATTTTTTGAGAAATGCTGAAAATGGCTCATTGGTATTTTTTTTCCCAATCAACAAAGGTTCTAGAAGGATGATTGTCACAATGTAATGCAAAAATATGTCCAGGCCTACTTTTTTATGTACCATTCAGATTAGTCAGGACGATACGTCCGAAGAATACAGCTGTCAAACACACTCCGACCTCCCCACTTTTCATGTATAACCTGAACAAATTCTTTATCCGACACAATAGAACGATTCTTTCCTTGTTGTACAGATTACACAAATCAAGGTTTACCCTGAAACAAAATCATCATTTCCTCCCTCTCCGTCTTCTTCACCCTAACCCCTGGCTCGCGCTCGTCGGATTAACGAATGTAGTGAGGCTGTCAACGTATATTTGTTCCACATAACATTTGTTACTCTGGAGAATTTATTATAAATATTGTTATAATATTTCTACCTGCAGAAACAAATATTCTATATTATTTATTCCGTCTGGAACAAATACAATAATATTTCTTCCTTCGGAATGAAAATTCCATAATATATATTCTGTTTGAAACTTGTATTTTGTGGGAACGTCTATTCCATGACAAAGCCACCATGTTGAAATTCCCGCCTTAGTTATGTCCCTTTAAACTACCGTAGATCATGCATGTAAGAGAAATTTTGACTGGGTAGACATGAGAATCTTTAATTCTCAGTTAAATGTAAAATTACGCGTGACTTTTACAAATTTACGCATATATATTAAACGAATATAACGCGATTATATAGAAAAAGACATATACGCGTAAATGTAAGCAATTCACGCGTGAATGTTATAAAAACACGCGTATATTTGAACAATCGACGCGTAATTTGTCATAATTAACACGTGATTATCAAAAATTCACGCGTAAATATATCGCGTCAATGACATGAATGGCCACTCAAAGGTACCTTCCGATGAATTTTTTAAGGAATATGACGAGACGATCCTTTACAAAGCCTTGGTTGTTTAGGAGAACTAAGTTTAGGAGAATTTTCAACTACAGTTATATAAAATAAGTCCAAACGTTGAATTTTTTTTCGGTTTTAGACTCAGCCGTAGTATTACAATCAACAGCAAAACATGGCGTAACATGATTAAAAACCACAGGCGGTGGCGAACCCAAATAAAGTATCTTTGAGTGAAAATGAGGGGGGGTGGGTGGGTCGG